>DWLR01001293.1:0-18895 GCA_018246295.1 Papilio alexanor hazarajatica
TACGGGCTTTTCACTTTTGGCCAGAAAGAATCATCACGTGTGTGATACGAGGTTCTCATTTTAGGCACAGCAGTACGTTAAACTAACATCAAAATTCTTTTCAGAAAATGTTTGCAGTTCTTAAGGTTAAGGTTCACTACTGTGTAGAAAGTACTTCACCCATCAGGATCAACTAAGGCACAAGCAATAAACATTAAAACAAAATTTCTTGATTAACGTTTATTGAAAAAAAAAAACAATTTACAATTTTAGAACATTCGACCCACATTTGTGTGTCCCCTAATTTTATATACATTTATTACATTGCATTCATTATTTCAATAATAATATACATTAAACAGCAAAAAGGCACGATCTTAAATCATGTTAATTTTAACATATGTTCTTATAATTACAAACTTTGGAACATAATGGATATAGATAACTAATATTTCGCGTAATCAAATGGAAGCCATTTTAAAAATAAGGCATAATCTGGTTATTAGGTTATTTTGTAAACGACCTTGTTGTGCGTAAAAACAATTTGCAGGACAAAGTTACTGTGACATATAAATATATAAGAGTATTACAACAAATAAACTTAAGTTCTTAACAAAGTTGTATGGAAATAAATTTTGAGTGCGAATGTAAAATTTAGAAAGAATAGAATTTCATAAGCAAGGCTAAAAAAGAGAAGGCGACAGGACAATATGTAAAATATGGAGAGCTGTGGATAAATGGTTAATACTGTTGAATAATGAATTATACTGATAAACATTCTATTTATAGGTATTAAAATTGTTTAGTCAAGTTGCACGCGCACTTTTGTTAAGAAAGCATCTGAACATTGAATTGTCAAAAGTTATACACTTTATCTATGAATTATAAATTCTATACATTGCATTAATGGAATTTCATCTTATTATTTATTTTTTAAACTCGTTCTCATCGTGGAATATTAAAATCCTAACAAATTTTGAAAACAAAGGAATGATATCTTATTTTTATCGTTCGTTCGTGTGCACCGTAAATAATTAAATTAATTAAAAAAAAAATGGCAAACATGAATTATTTAAGTTGGCAACAGCTATTTACTAACATTTAAACTCTACTCGCACTAAAACAATTCATTATTTAATGCAAGGATTTCTTTTATAAAAGCAAATAAATGCTTAAATTTTTTTAATTCACCTCTATAAACATTGTTTTCAAATGACTTCCTTTTGAAAAACTAGACAAATTTTATTCTTATTAAAATATTATAGAAGCTGTTCATGTGCAAATATAAATTATATCACGACATAAACTGAATATACAATGAATCAAATGAGATAATAATTGGGTAAATAAAACATAAATAATACATAAATAAAATATGGTGAATTAAATTCGTTTTCGGTGCACTATGAATGGCAAGTGAGGTGCGATTAGAGACAAATGCTCGCCAAACATCAGTCCAACCGTAAAGTGCTCTGGTGATAAAATAATAAGTTTAACAACTATGTACAATCTAGATGTTCACATCGGTACGGGGGTCTGCGCGACTCACATGTGGACCACCTTTGGCGTGCTCTTCCCTCGGAGCCAGTTCAAAAGCACCGTCGAGGTGCTCTGAGTGTCCCGAGCTGGAGGCAAATTAAATATTATTAACATTATATTACATAACATCTATTATTTATTGTTAGAGCCAGTAACAGCAATTGCATGTTTCTAATTTTATGCTTCTGCGTTTCGGCTGATGGAGTGAGGTGGCGGAGATTCCATTCCAATCTTCTTCCCCTTACCATAGTTTCCACGCATTTACAACTCATTTGCTTTTGGCATGTTTATGGGCAGCCGCTGTCACTTCAAATCAGGTGAACAGTTGACTCGATTACCACCTTCTTCTATTAAACTAGCTCCAACCTTCGACTTTTTCGGAAAGGTCTATCTTTTCACTTATATAGACGGAAGTAACTTTTACATCACTTATTTCTTTACCACATTCATGTCCTATTGGATAAGTATGAAATCAACTAGTACAATAATATATTTACAGAGAGTATGATGAGCTTGCGTGAGCTCCTCCAGGGCCTCGGGCGGCAGGTGGGCGACGTCCCGGTGCAGCAGGCGCATGCCGAGCTGCCGCTGCTCGCTGTCCTGCCGCAGCGTCACATCGCGGCTGTGCCTCACGCTGCGCAGCTCCGACAACCTGGCGCACCAACTTGTATTAAACACTAACCACTCCAACTTGTTAACCTCTTTTACATCTTAGGAGTCGTTAATTCGCATAATACTATTATTATTTTTTGTTTTTACAAATTACGTCATCAATTTTCAATACTCACTTAGCTTGCAATTTTGGTTTCTCCCCATCGTAGTCGCTTATGCTACTACTTCGCGATGTATGGGCGCGGTGCGTATCGACGATGCGTTGTTCCTTTTCTATAGTTAAGGTGGGTAACTCTGAAATGGAATCTTGACCGAGGCCCGTAGAAACGCCTTCTGCTGATTTAGACTTTGACTTCAAGTCCTCTAACGCTCGTAAGCTATCAGACAGTCGCAACTGAAGCGTATCTCTCTCTTCCAGCAACTGCGTCAGTTCCATCGTTAATTCTTCGCAACGTACGTCTCTTTGGTGTAGCATGTACAAGGCTATATCCAGTTCGGCCCTGGGCACTGCGTCCAACAGGTCTTTGTTAAACGTTTTTCCAGTTTTATCGCTTTCTTCGGTATGTTTGGTATCCGAAGCGAACGTTACGTGCTTTTCACTTTTGCTACTCGAAGATCGCATTATATCCTGCATATTTGACATTTCATCTTTCAGTGACACTATTTCTAGCTCTTGATTCTCCAAGGCTTCTTCCATCTCTGCCGATTTCATTGCATGTTCTTGTAATAGTAAATTCAAATCATGTACTTGCTTATTTAAGTTAGTACATTCTATTATCTTTCCATTTAAAGCCTCGGACAAACTGTTTTTCTCGTTCTCTAACTGCTTTTGAATATTTTCATTCTGTGCTTTATTTTCGTGCATTTTTAACCTAATAACAGCCAGTTCTGCTTCTTTTTCGTAAGTCAAATCCTCAATTTTCTTCTCATATTCAATTAATTGCTTTCGAACATTCTCAAACTCTTCATTGCGTTGTGATAGAGCAATAGTATAGTCGTGGGATTTTTGATGTATTTCAGTTTCTTTGATTTGTAATTGTGTACCTAATTCCTGGATTTTTACTTCAAATGTAGTTCGTAGTTCAAGGAGTTGCTGATTCAGATTGTCATTAATAATTTTCATGTTAGATATTTCTGACTCTAGGTTTTTAATTGTTGTTTCGAATTCCACCGATTTAGTTTCATTAAGCTGCGTTAGTTCCTTCATAGTTTTTTCGTATTCCTCTTGTTGAACAAGCATTTTGTTTTCGAGAATCACTTTTTCATCTTCTGTTTCTGACCGCAGCATATCTAACTGATGAATTACGTCCGCGTATTTATTTTGTAAACTAGTCAAGTGTTCACTTTTTTCTTGGAGCTTGGTTTGCAACGAACTGAGTTGTTCCATTGCAATGAGATTATTTGTTTCATCCTGAGTAGACGATTGGACATTATCAAGTAAAAGCTCATATTTGGATTCAGCTGCACCAAGCTGAGTTCTAAGATCATGTTCAATCCTTTGGAATTCGCTCTCCCTTTGTGCCAAGTGCTGCTTCCATAACTCGGCTATTTCATATCCGCGTTGATCGACGGCGCTGGATACAGATGAACGCAATTCAGCAACGGTCGATAGCAATTGATCATTTTCAATATTAAGGTGTTTTATTTTAGAAGCCAGCTCCTCAGTTTGTTTTTTATAATCTTGTATATTTTGCTTTAACGCCAAATTTTCATTTTCTAAATGCGCTATTTTGTTTTTAGCATTTTCTAAATTATTGCTCATTTCATTACACTCTACCTCCATAGAATTTATCTTTTCAGACATGGCAAAAGCTTCTGATGCATTCTTTATATTGAGAGTTTCTTCTGTTTTAAACAACAATTCAGATTTCAGCCCTTCAAGTTCAGAAGCTAAGGAATTTATTTTTTTATCCGCTTCGGTCTTTAATATATTAATTGCAGAGAGTTCTTGTTCTAAAGTAGATATTTTAGTAATAAATTCTTGAGTTTTTGTTTCGTACTGCCTTTCATTTTCTTCACTTATTTTAAATAATTCTTCATACTTATTTAGTACATCTTTGTAAGAAACTTCGTATTCGTTTAATTTACTACTGAGATTAGTGATATCATTTCTTAGTGACCTGTTGCAGTCCTCGTTGTTTAATATTTGTCTTTGGAGACTTTCACAATTTTCACATTTAATATCTTTCTCTTGGACTTCTTTCTGTAATCGTTTTACTTCGTTTGAAAATTCATCACGCTGATCCGTTAATTTCTTAATAACGACATTCAGTTCGTCAATAACTGACTGTAGCTCATCATTTTCTTGTTCAAGTTTCGTTATTTCTTCAGTAATCTGTTTACCTTGCTGCGACGCAGGCTCTTCGTGTACAGGCGATTCTTTTGACTCTGTGGTCCATTGGAGTGAAGATATTTTATCATTCGCTTGGTTGCATTTGAATTTCCATAATTCTACTTCAGTATCTAATTTTTCTTTGATCTCCGTTAGACGGTCATTAGCATCTTTGAATATATCATTTTGTTTTTTTAACGCTTCTTTTTCGCGTTTTTCTCTTTCCAATTCCATGTTTAGATCTTGTAACTGTTTTTCCAACACTTCTATATTACTCGCAAGTTCTCTTTCTATCGCCGTATCAAGAATGGATTTATCTGACAGCTGTTTAGATATTTTAAGTTCGTTTGACAATAAATCATTTTTAGCTTTTAGTTCTTTTGAAATTTTAAGGACTTTTGATAACTTAACATTAGTATTATCTAATTCGCCTTTTAATCTCTCATTTTCTTTTTTAAGTTTCTCGATTTGCTCATTTAAGTAAGAATACCCTGCTGACACATCTTCAGTCTCCTCGCCTTCAAATCCCCAACCCTCCTGGGAACTGAACGGATCCTCTGAATTAATATTGGTGTCCTTTTTATAACAATCGTAAGATTTTTTAGCTACTACAACTGGCTCTTGCACTTTTTGAGATCTCACAACACCTGAATGTGAAGATTGTACCAAAGCACTCTCAGTTACTTTTTTGGGTACGGGCTCCACATCGGCAATATACGACTCAGGTAAAATTTGCGACTCAAGTGCTGCTAAATCAAAACCACTTTGATCATTTAATTGTTCAATTGTTGAGGAGATAGTCATTCCTTCTGTTTTTGGTATAGTCATTTCAAAAATTACTTTACTCTTGTCTGTTAATTGTTTTATTTGATCATCCTTTTGTAGCAATAACATTTGCAAGTGTTCATTGGTTTCTTGAATAGACTTAAGCTCTGTTGACATTAAATCTATTTCCTTTTCAGATTTGGCTAAATTTGATGATAATTCTACAATTTTACTTTCTAATTCTGAAACTTTTGCCACGTTGTTTGTCTGCACTGTCTTAATATTATCTTCAAGGTCTGCAATGCGTTGATTTTTATTATTAACAACAGCATTAAGTTTATTTATTTCATTAACATACTGCTCTGTATAATCTACCGCAGGTAATTTTCTTTCATGACTTTTTTCTAGCAAGTTTTGGTTTACGACAGACATTTCTTGTAAATTAAGGTTTAGGTTAACATTACTATCTTTGTATTCTTGTAATTTACATTCCAACTGAGTAACATGCTCACTAAGTCTTTCATATTTTTCACTCAATATTTTCTTTTCTTTAAGAGCGTTTTCAATTTGTGTATTAAATTCTGTCTCTAATTCTTCAATATCGACTTTTTTTTGAGCTAATGTCGTTTGGTATTCAACTGTAATATGTTTAAGACTAGCTTCAAGATCGTAAATTTTACTTTGACTTATCACAAGTTCAGACTCTGCTGCATCCCCTTTTGCTGCCTTTGTTTGCATATATGTACAGGTATTTTGTAAATCTGAATTGGCATTCTTTAGGCGTACAATTTCTTCGTTTAGATGTTGAATTTTATGCTGCAATTCTTGATTTTCGGTTTCTATTACGTGAAGTTGCTTTTCGACGACTCTATCGTGGTCAATGAGAACCGCTAATCGATTTACTAATTCATCCTCCTGATGTGTGTATTCACTGTACGCTTTTTGTTTTTCTTGTAACTGGTTATCTAACTGATCGGCTTTACGTTCTAAGGAATGTCTTCTGCGTTCCATTGTAGATATGCTTTCTTCTAAGCGACAAATGCGGTTTTTATATTTTTCGATTTCTGCTTGCAAACTTTCTATGTACAAATTGCACTCTTGAACCTTGGCGTCATGACCAAATTGAATCTGTGTGAGGTGCTCTTTGTGTGATTCCAACTGTGTGGAGAGTTCTTTAATAAGGGACTGCTTTTGGCTAAGATCTGTTTCCAGAGAAGTTATTTTTGTAACAAGATTACTACTATTTTTCTGTTCAATTTCATATTCGACTAATTTATTATTTAAAGCTGCAATTTGGTTTTTCAGATTATCGCTTTCTTCTCGAGCAAACAAAAGTTCCCTATTTGACGTATCTAATGATATATGTAATTTTGATATTTCTTCAATCGCATTTTCATGATTTTTGTGTAATGTTTGATTTTCTATTCTTAACTGGTCAACATCTCGAGATCTTTGTTCAAATAACAATTTTTCGTTTTGTAGATTATCAAATTCTTTTTCCAACCCCTTTACTTTATCTTGTAACTTTGGTATAACTTCAACTTCTAAAAGTAATTTTTGTACCTGTAAATTTTTATCTTCGAGTTGCTTTCGTTTCTCATTATAATCAACTTCTAATTCATTGTACGAAGATGTTTTTCTTTTTAGAGTAATAGCCAATTTTTTTAGCTTTTCCATCAATTCTTTGTTCTTATTTTCTAAAATTGAATGTCGCTCATTAAAACTTTCTTTGTCATGGGAAACAGCACTGAGTCTTTGTTTCAATTCATTGTATTGTTTCTTTAATTCTTCCGTTTCATTAACCTTTTTAGACACTTCATTTCTCAGTTTCTCATTTTCTATAGATTCTTTTCTAAGCTGCAGTTTTATTTCATGTATTTCTTCGTCGCGTTCCTTTGCTTGCATCATGATAGATGAAAGCTCTCCATCGTGTTTTTGTTGTTGTGTCTGCAAATCCTTAATAGTTGCTTGTTTTTCTGTTAAAGATTCTTGCAAGTTCTTTAATTCTAACTCTAAATCGCTACTCTTGATTTCTAGACTAGTTTTTACAGACAACAACTGAACTTTTTCTTCTTCGAAAACTTTTAATTTTTCCTCACATTCTGCGAGTTTCTTCTGATAAATCATTATATCCTTATTCAGTGACTTAACTAACTCTGCGTTTTGGTCTTTAGCCTTCTCTTCTTCGAGTAACTCGATCGTAGACTTTAATTTTTGTGAAACATCATTCAATTTAGTAATTTGATTAATATATTCGGCAGTTTCTTTATCTTTTTGCTGTAAAGAATTGCCATAATTGAACATTTGCTTCTCATATTCCACCAGGAGATTCTCCAATTCATTTATTCTGGTGTCTCGTGCATTTATAGCCATGGAGTATTCTTGGTGGATCTTCTGTACTTCTTGTTGTAGTAAATCATGCGCCTGCTTATATTGTTGCTCAGAATCGACATCTTTCTGAGCAATTTCTATGTCTCGTTTTAACTGAGAGTTCTCCTCTGTCAAATGTTTTACTTTGTTGTCAAGTACTGCATTATTTTGCACTAATTCTTTTTGTTTCTCTTGCTGCTCCTCAAGAGATAATATTTTCATCTGACAATCAGCAATTTCAGCTTCACGCTCTTTAATAATGCCCTTAAGTTTAAGAATATCTTTAGTTAATTGCTTAACAGATTTTGACCTATTATTACTTTTATCACCAACCAATTTGTCGTCATGAGGGCTTTCCACGCTCACTCCTTCTATGGCTTCTTCCATGATTGATGGTTTTGCAATTTCTACACTTTCTTTCATAATTTCAATTCTTTCGCGTTTCAGCACTTCGATTTGATTATTTAATTCTTCATTTAACAATTCAAGGGTATTTTTTTCTTCGCTCAGGACATCTATATTATTAGTCAAAGTAACACACTGTGTTTTTAGCTCTTTAATTCTTTCCTGTAGCTCTTCGTTTTCAATACAAACTTTGTTCATTTTCTCCAAAACTTCTTGTTTTTCCTGGGTACATAATTCAACTTTATCTTTTAATTCTGCACTTTGTTTAATTAGGTCTGCTATATTTTCATCACATTCGCCTGGTTCATTCACTTTGAATGTCTCTGAGTGATTATCGTCTTGTTTTGCTGCCATTGTTCTGTTATACTCTTCAAGTTCTAATTTCTCCTGCGTGGTTAATGATTCTACCATTTCAATAGATTCCGCTGAACTAACTTTTTCTGCGCTTAATTTTTCAAATTTATCTGTTAATTCCATATTTTCTTGTACATAATTTTCTAATTTGTGAATTAAATTTTCCTTTTCTTCTTCTAACGCTTTAATTGTTTTTGTTGATTGTTCTTTATCTAATTTTAGATTTTCTATGACAAGTTCCAGTTCTTTTTTAGAAGCTACCAATTCATCAATTTGTTCTTCCATTTGCACAGACTTTATTTCAGAGCAAACATGATCATTTTGCAGTTGAGCCATATCAGCTAGTTTATCTTCCATTTCATCATTCTTTTGTTTTAATACATGTAGTTCTGGAAAATATAATAATTTTTTATTGTTGATTTTAAGTAACAAAATATTGAATAAGATAAATATAATAAAAATAATATAGAAACTATACCTTGAACTAGTTCGAATTTTTGTGTTTCTAATAAAGTTATGGACTTGAGCCTTGTATCCGCTAAGGTTTCCATTTCTACCAATTTCTTGTAAATGTCTGATTCAGTTACTGTAATACAAAAATAGATTAAAAGATAGAAAATAAAAATAATCTTAATATTTCATTATAATTTAACTTCTTTCACAAGATTACTTCCAAAAAGTAAAAATTAAAATCTATATGGTAACACAGTTTTACTTCTTAAATGTAAATTATACATATAGCCGGGAAGAGTACTTACATCTACCACTATCATAGTCAACGAGATGTAACTGCAGATTTCCTTTTTCTTCTTCCAACTCTGCTACCTTTTGTGATAATTGATGCAATTCCTCATTAAGTTTTACGATTTCAGCATTTGTGTCTGACACTTTACTAAAGTTGTCTATAGTTTTTTGTAATTGTTTCAACTTTATTTTGTAATTTGACTTGACTTTTATCATATTTTTATTAGCTATATCTATCTCTTCGTTGAGTAGATCGATTTGACTCTGTGCAGAATCCAGCTTTTCTTTTAAAGTTTTAACATCTTCAGGTATATATTCAACAGTTGCACTTTGTGGCATTTCTTGAGGGTCAGAAGGAACTATATGTTCCAAAGGATCGGTACTAACAGCAATGTCAATTTTGTTACTGTCACATTTAGATGTTTCAATTTGCACTTGCAAATTTTTGATAATGTTTTCTTTATCACTATTTTCCAACTTTAATTTAGATATTAAATCATCTTTTTGCGATAGTAAATATTCTTTTTCCAAGATATCTTTATTGAGAGACTGCACTAACATATCTTGTTTAACTGTATCACCTTTCATTTTCGATTTTTCTGTTTCTTGTTGTACAGGATCAGTGGATAAACCGCGCCAGGGAGATTTACTTTTGGAAGCAGAACTCCTCCCTCCTTTTCGCGTAGGATGAGGACTAGTGGAAGCTCTTTTAACTGGGGAACTTGATGTTACTTTTTGATCCAGATTCACAGAGGCAAGTTGATTCTCTAAATCTTTATTGGTTTGCCTCATTTGGCAATTTATCTGTTCTAATAATTCAATTTTTTTCGTCAACTCCTCCATATTGGATATCTCAAGAGTCCCTTTTTCTTCAGTAAATTCTTTATTCTCACTCTGCAATGCTTCAGATGACAATTCATCAACACTTTTCTGAGTCATAGCTTCAATTTGGTCTTGTAATTTTAGAATTTCATATTTCTTTAATTCTAATTCCTCAGCTAATTTTGAATGTGCTATACTGATCTCAAACCGTGAATTTTCTAGTATTGAATTGGCTTCTTCTAGACTTTTTATCTTATCGTCTTTTTCGCAAATTTGGTCAAGTAATTTCTGTTTTTCATCTTTCCATTCAGTTTCCATTGCAATAAAATTCGATTGCATCTTTGTCATCTGTTGCCGAGTATCTTCAAGTAAATCAAGAGTATCTTTTTCTAAAACAATAAATGAATTTTCATATAAGATATATATATAATCTTTTTAGTAGTTTTATAAATAAAATATATATATATAAAACTACTAAAAAAGATTAAGTGGCAAACTTACCTTTCTTACTTAAGCTATCAGTTATTAAAGTTGTAGCTTTATTTTTAGCTTCAATTATTTGGTCCTTTTCATTTATTTTTTCTTGTAAATCTAAAATTGTTGTCTCCAGGGCTTTAATTCTTACTTGCATAACACTTAAAGTGTTTTCTTTCTCTTTAACAGTATTTATTAACCTTACAACATCTGAATTATCAGCACTCTGAAAATTAAGGTTTCAAATTATATGCTATGCTATGCTTATAATGGGATATAGTACTTCCAATAGAAGAGATTCATTATCTTTAAGTCTATCAGCAAATAAGATGAAACATCTGTAGGTATGGATTAATAAATAGTCAGAAGTATCACATTAGTCTACATTGTAATAAACACATTTTGCACAAATATTTAATGAAGATTATTACTTTATTATATTAATATTACTTTATTAAGTATGGAAATACTTTCATACATAAATAAAACATTGCTAATTCAACAAGTTTTACCGCTTCAGCTGTATTCAGGTTATAAATACTTATTAAATTCTGTTACCTTCTTCACATCTTGCACAACAGTAGAATCTGACGATTCCCTTTTGATTGATATTGACTTTCTCATAGGTCTTTTACTAATTTCTTTATATTGTTTTATCCTTTCCATTAATAGCTCCTTTTGCTTCAAAGTGTTTGCTAAACTTTCACTTATACCAGGAACTGTAAGACAAATGTTTTTCTTTAAATAATTATTGTATAAGTATTTTAATACAACAATAATACAAACACAACAACGATAAAGCCAAAACAAACATGGATAACAATGTTTGATTAAAACTATTATGTCATTCATATATAATAATATTCAATAATAACATGATGTGCCCCACAGTTTAACCTGCCATGTTGTAGCATAAGACTCATAGCGTCTTCTCTAACAATTTGTTTGTCAATTGCAAAAATAATTTTTCAAATCCAATCCCATCCAACCAATTGGTAATTGTTACTAAGATTAGTAATTAGAACACTTCAGCTTTATCTAATTATGCAATCTAAGCAATTCTTGTATATTTGACAATGGATAATTATAATACTGTTTTACTTTCCACCACATGAGTGTCTCACATTTCACAAAGTAGAATAAATATATGAACTAAAACTAATAGATTTGACTAAACAAAAATAAAGACATTTGTGTTAATTACTTTTTTTTACATTTTAACATCTTAATGTTAAAATGTAAAAAAAAAATAACAGCAGTAAGTTTGTATTGATATAATTCTTATGGCTGGCTGTTTGGTGGATAATCACTTGGCCATTTCGTAGGCAGAGAAAAATTGCTGACTATCCTACCGAGTTTTTTATTTTTCCTCTTTTACAAAAATAGTGGGATTTGTGCTTTAGTTACAATGAGCATGGGCAGCACTTTAGAAAACAATTATTTTTACTCAGTATTTGCTTAACAAACCATATCCCAGCAGACAAAAGTCACTAGAGTTTTGAACACATTCACACAAATTTATAGAATTGAGGCATGCCATTGTTACCCAACCAAATGAGACAGTAGTCATTTCTCATGCCTGATTTGTTAATAACTATAATAATTTTAAATAACATTTAATTTTTTCTAGGGCTTACACTTATTTCTACAAGTTGTAACTCCATGTATAAGTTTATTTAAAAAAACACTAACTGTTCAGAGCATCTTGTACGGATAAAGTTGTAGAAGTATCTGTGGCTATGGAATAACCGGTCCTTTCGCTCATGGTGGATGCCATTTCTGAAGCAGTGTCCGTAACATCATCGTCTGAAACAAATAGTAACCGAACTCATTACAACTTTTTACCATACTAAACTTAATATTTTACACATATTTTATGGCTCTTATTTATCAAGTACCTAACTTAATTTAAAAATATTTGAAAATTTAACACATTAAGGAGACTAGGCAGCTCTTTGAACAAATGGATTGAGGAGCTAGTAAAGTTAAAAGTTATTCACTGTTTATAACATCAAATTTTGTTTGTGTTGTAGTAATTTTATTAAAAAGTTTTTGATCTATAAGATTTATAACACATAAATTTAGGGGCAAAAAATCACAAGTACACCTGTCTCAACTTCTATTAGTAGAAAGATGTTAATGGATGTGTTATCCATAATTTGATATTTGAAATTATCCTTATTACAATTGACATCTAAGAAATAAATTACCAAATGGCCTTCCTAAGAGTTCTGCTGTGGCTTTTCGCTGCTCTTTGATGCGCTTAGATACAAGTGCAGCATTCTCTAGACATTTCTGTGCTCTCTCAACCTTATTCTGATGTTCAGATGATGTTGAATGCTAAAAGAAGACAAACATGTTTTGACTGTGACAGTAATCCAGTTTTGTGTACAAGAGTAATTGATCTTATAAGAAATTTATAAATGAGATTTGAAATAAATGAAGCATAGAAGTAAGCTTTCTATGCTACCTTCAAAGGCAAAGATAAGGGAGACTTCTGAATCTTCTATTTTTTAGCCTACTACATACAAACGCCTTCTCTTCCAAATCTTTATATTTACCTTTTGAAATCAAGAGTATAAATCTAACTCTTGTAACACATTATTGGACAACAAGTTTATTTAACAATAAATTTGATACCCAGTAGGAACACAATGTGTGTCATATTTTTCAAAATGCACAGATGTTTAAATCTAGATTTGTTAAACTTCCAGTGTATAATGATAGGCTCATCCCTGTTTTCATTTGAGACCAAAGACCAGTAACTGGAGTAATTAGAAGGAAACTTTTATATTGCAAAACCATGTCTCATTTCTGTTCTAAAAGTGTTTAAGCTATATATATTATTTATTTATTACATTTTTTTAAATATATGAAATGAGTATCTTAAGATAATTAACTAATTAGTCAGATTATAATGAACTATTTACAATAAACATTATTGTAGTGTGTCAAGTGTGTGTAACACTTGACACAGACACCTTGACCTAGTTAAGCAGTAGGTTTCTCATGGCAGAGGCCATAAATGGAGAGAATTATTTAATCTCATAATATTTTTTTTTTTCATATAAAATTACTTCATACCTATAAAACAAGTGATTTTAATAGAGAATCAGTAGTAAGATAACAATATTTTGTTTTCAATCATGCCATTTTAATTAATTTAACATTAAATAAGATAATATTCATATCAAATTTCTCATTATTATGCAAACTAAAAGAAATATGTTTACTAATAACCTTTTTATTCATTTATTATATTTTATTTTATGGGAGTTAACTAGCAACAATCCATCAAAGTAAAAAAAAAATCCAAGGTTAATAAAATAAGGCAATTGAAATATTTATGTTAATAAAATGCCATCTCGTTTTTTTCACATTCTAATACTTTGGAAATTAGGAATTTAGTAACCAATTTAACTTATATGAAAAATGTCAAGTTAGTAGATCTGAAGGACAGAATTTCTTTATGAATTTAAACCAAAATACACTGTTTACATAAATAAAAAACATATCAACAGTCACCAAGACGAATGTGACGAAATGGATGACGTTTATCAAGTCTCTATTAACCAGCAAATGTAGTTACTACTGTACACAAAAACCTTTTTTTTTACCTTAACATTTTTAACACTGCTAACAACGCTGGACACGTCGCTTGTTACTGCTAAATTGGTATCAAAGGATTCCACTTGATCCTTTTCAGGACGATTATCGACGTTTTTATTATCAGACATGTTTTTTCATTGGCTGCGCACATTAAAACGTTGATTATTTTATTCACTGATTATTATAATTTATAGCAACTGTAATAGTAGGCACAGCACACTAAGTCATGAAAATCAAGAGATCGTAAACAAAATATTTTGTCACCACGGGATTCACTTTTTACTTGCCATTGCCATTTTTTTCACCACGTCAACGTCACCACAGATCATTAACATTTTTGTAGCTTACAAAACTGGGATATCGTTGAAACTCCATTTTAGTAAAAAAATCGCATAGAACATTAATAAATAAACATTTCTCATTATGAAAAGGGAAAATGATACACGGTGTCTTATGTCTTAAAAGTTTTCTTATTCTCTCCAGAAAATTAAATTTACTAAAGATATTCAAAATCACAGAAACATTTTTAGCTATAAAATTGGTAATAAATATTAATAATATAATATAAGAATATTTAAATCAAAAATAAATATTGGTAATAACTAAATTATGTTTTGGTTATTGTCTTAGTTTAACTATACTTACAGTAAAACATACAAAAATAGTTTGACTAGTTTGCGTTGACAGACTTTGACAGACAGAATTAGCATGAACTAAGGTTTATATAGATTTATTTCAGAAATCATAAAATTTAGAATTCTATGTTGTTTACTATTTAACAGTTAAATGGCATCGTCTCGTATTCAGGTAAAAGTATAATAGGAATTTCCTAATGAAAAAGAAATTACATCATCAAAATGTTGATTCTTATTGTTACGACCTTATCTCTATATGTTGATTTATTTTTAAGGCAACTGCGCGCCAGCTATCCAATACATTTAAGAAGAAAAGTAGATTTGACATAGGCATAGCCTCGGAACTACCACCAGCATATAAAAAGTTTTGGCGTGAGTGGAAAGTTCTAAAGCCTGCAGCAGTGCACTTCATTCCGCAAGAAAGTAAATGGAAACGTGATGATTTGACTGGTGAAACACTTCCAGTGCAGAATGTGCCTATACCTTTGAAACATCCCACTGAGATTCACGAGGGCATATGGGGAGGAGAAGCTGTGATCAAAGGTTAGTGGAGTTTTAAATTTAGGGTTAGGTTAGCTTGACCAGATTTTGTTATTACCAACTTTTAATACGAATATAATAATTTATTAACTAAATCTACTTTTTTACATGTACTGTCAAGTGAAACTACTTTAATTCAGTCTTGTTATTGGATTCATTACATGTACTATTTTTCAGATTTCCTAACAAAAATTACCATATTAAACTAAAATTTGAATGATGTAACATACTATCAAGAGACCAACATAATGATATTCTCTGCCCTATTCCCATTATCTGTGCGGTTGATAAAGATGTCTTTTTAAACATGTGCCATGTTTACAAAGACATCTTTTATATTAAATGTAGTATAAAAATTCATTTGGCTACTAAACATAAGTAATTGTTCTATTAATTCTTATGAAATTTTGATGTGAGAGAAGTATTTTAATGGTTTGTGAAATTCATTGTTTTTAGGTTTTCAAAAGCGCCATGAACAAAGGCGTAGGGTGCCCCATTATTGGGTGCCAGTGTTAAAGAGAACTGTAGTCCGTTCTGAAGTGTTGAACACTCATCTTTCTGTTACTGTAACTGACAGAACTATTAATTTAATCAATGATCATTATGGGTTCGATCATTATTTGCTCAAGACTCCAGCGTGCGATCTTGTGTCAATGCTTGCACTGAAACTTAAAAAGCAAATACTAATAGAGTTAATGAATGGATGCCCAAGATACGCTAACAATCCGCAGAAGCAAAAGGAAATATATGATGAATACAAGGCCTACTTGTCTTCGGTAAGGAATTTTATATCTTTATTTACACAAAGCATCTGAATTTTTGTTTTTGCTAATTTTTACATATATCAGACTGGCATAAACAAATTAGAAAAGCATGCAATAATTATGAGCATTTCATGTAAAGTCTTATATTCAAACAGCATCTCAAGATATTTCGTCATAATATTTTTTAGTTTTTTAACTTTATAATTTTTTTCAGTATACACCCGAAGAAATAGAATGGTATGGATTAACTTGGTATGAAGCACTATCTAAAGTAGCCAAGCAAAAAGAAGCCCAAAACAAACCTGTCCCTTTAAAAAATATATATCGAAAGAAGTTAGTTGAGAAATTAAAAGCGGCTGAAAGTGAAGACAAAAATGATGCCACTGAAGAAATTTCGTAAGTTATATAAACTTAAATATTATATACCATATACATTTGTCTTATTCTAGGAATGCCAGCAAAGAGGTTCTCATAATTAAAAGTCAATAGGTGGTAAAACCATGCAACATTTAAATATTGGAATTAAAAAATGTATGTCCAACAAGAAATACTTTCTTAAATACACTATTTTTCGATGAAATTATATTTTATGAAGGTACTAGCTAACTCTTGCAACTACACATAGCATGAGGTAAACCACCTCATTTATAGTAATGAGATACCACCTCATTTATAGTATTTATTTCTAGAATATTTATTTCTTAATAGGAAACATGAATCACTAATCATCTAGCTCTTTTAAATGTAACCTGATAATTAATTTTAATAGGGACTGTGTGTAAAATAAAATAGAAAAAGTAATCAGTTAGTAATATAACAATATATAGAACAACAGAAACCTATATAATTTTATAAGATATTAGATGTTTCCGGCTATGGGAAGTATGTAATTTTTTTTATACTTATAATTAAATAGGTTAACTTTGACTGGATATCCAATTCTAGTGTTGCTATGTACATTTTTAATTACAAAATCTTGTAGTTAACATTTTGCTATAAAAAATACATACATCCGTCTGTGTCAAGATGTGCACTGAAACCTATGCCTTCCCCATACAACGCCATATAAAGTTTCAACCTATGCTAACACCAGAACCACTACAGGATAAGTGTAAGTGTTTTTTCAATATGATGTGACAATTGCCATTCCACCCACTAGATGTAGCGATTGTGATAAAATTTCCATGATTTTCATTAAACAATGGTCTGAATAAAAATAGTGTAATGGCAAAGTGGAATTAGATTGTATGTATAATCATGCAGTAGTTTCATGAGAGGTATTATTCTATTTCTTAGAAAAAAATGTAAAAGTATATACCCATCTACTAAGAAATTTTAATTATTTAAAATAATTTATTTTTATTTTCAGGACAACTACATCTTGGCTGTCAAAAATGAATCCTTTTGGTAAAAAAGATGAAGCCTAGATTTTTACGTAGTTATTTGTGTTGTTAGACGTTTCAGAAAATATTGTGTTATAGAAAACTGTAGTAAAAATATAAATGGACGAGTCTAATGGTGTATTTATTTTTATTTACAATTCTCTTAAGCATTATCGCAATAAAGGCAAATAGGAAATCCAATACAATTTTTTTTCACCCTTTCCTTTCTTATTCTCGTCTAATAATAAGATGAAACACCAAATAATGAATGCATCTTGTATGATGTTATTCACAAAAACTAAACATCATATTTAAGTGTAGGCTTTATTACTGTTTTTCTGACTGATAGGAGTATAATGTTTTTTGCAGATATGTATGTTTGTATGTATGTCCCTTCTATTGTGAACTCGGAGCCTAAACAGCTGGACTGATTTTGTAGAGTGACGTATATATTATTTGATTGATATTATTCCCCAGCGTGACTGACCAGTATCTGCAGCGATAAGATACTTGCCTTTCACGTCGCAAGTCGTGGGTTCGATTCCCACACAGGACAAACATTTCTGTACATGAACATGTCTGTTAGTCTTGAGTCTGAATGTAAAGACCACCGGAGGAAGCAGGGTCATTTTCTAAGTCCGGTGGAACATACTGCGATCGCCAGCCTGCCTGCCAGGTGTGGCGATTATGGCACATTTCCTCTCAATGATGCCATCAATGGGGGAGGGTTATAGGCTGAGGTGGAATTCCCCAGTGTCATATACCCTAGTATAGCCAGGCTTATTGATTTTTAAAACTTTTTGTTTATTTAATGTTTACAATATTGGGTACAGTTTAAAGAAATAACTAAAGTCGATAAACCACCAAGTTTTGTTCTTAATGTTACATGTATTTTGGTTTTTGTGTTTGCAATCTTAACAAAACTGGAACTTTTCGTGACTTTGCAAAAAATTAAAAACAACTTATTTTGCCGATAGATTTTTTAAAGTAATTTGAAATATTTCAAATAATGGAACAATTCATCCTAATGTACTATTGCAAGGCAACAAACAACCATTAAAAAATATAATTTGTTAACCTACATTCAAGGGGGTGAAATTAATATTAGTAGGCGTGAAAATTCGAATCTTTTCCCACTACTTTACACCCATCTTAATGTTCAGGCAAGGCAAGGCTTTTTACATGTCTAATTGCTATAGCTATAGCTATTGCCAGATAAAGCTAGTCTTATCTGTAAGAATAGCCCGATATTGTTCAACCTGAGTAAAACAATAATAAAAAAAAGTATTAAATAACAAAGCATGCAGTAATCTGATTGAAACCATCAATCAGATTACTGCATGCTTTTTTTTTCAGTAATCATTATTATTAAACTCCTATTTGAGTAAAACAAATAAAACTGGATAAAATAATTGAATTACAAATACATGACAATTTTAGAAATAATACTCAAGTACAGGGTGGCCCATAAGTCCTTTGATATGAAATTTTTTTTATTAAAATAAAACTAATTACATTATGAATTAAATTTTTATTTACAAAAAAAGCTTAAAAAACGGGAATTATTTT
>DWLR01001294.1:0-18892 GCA_018246295.1 Papilio alexanor hazarajatica
ATATATATATATATATATATATGTATAAATGTTAATTGATATAATGGAAAAATTTGTTGTCCCAATGTTTTCTTTTCTGAAGAAGAAGCAATTAAAGACGCCTCTTTAAAGACTGTTTGCGTGTAAATTACACACAAACATCTTGAGAATTCATTCATGACAAAACGGTGGAATCCATTTTGAGGTGGGTTAACTTTTACAGTTTAGTTATACGAATGTGTTTTGTAACTCGGATAGTTCAAATTTGAAAAAAAAAAATGAGTACTATAATCAATAGCCAATTTAAGATTGATTTAAGTACATAATTTGACGTTTTCGGTTGCATAATTTTTTGATTTATTCAACCAGGGATATGTTCAATCGTCACAAGCTCTTTCGAGGTTTCTTGTATTTGCATTAGGTAAATATCTCGGTCATGATATCGTTTCAAGATATTAAATGAAGATTGTGAGACAGTGACACCGTATTTATTATGAAAATATAATTTTACCATATACGTATGCAAGAGATTGGAAATAACATTGTTTCATCAAGTTCAGAGTATTTTTCTCAATAACTTTAATGAGTTTGATGTTTACTTCAAAACACCTCGGTAAGTAAACATTTCGAATTTAAATAAAAGTTCTCTCAGATTTTGTAAACAGGAGATTAATTTAAAAAGAATACGCGAACGACTTTAAAAAGCCCTTTATTTACATAAACTTTAATTTAATTAATTTTTAGCAGACGTTCAATTGGCTTTACATTTCTGCAGTATACTATAGGGGAGGTATACCTTTTTAAGTGACTTAAAAAAGGGAGCATCTCAATTCGGTTGATTTTTCTGTTTATTACCACACAACTCATTTCTTTTGTTAGAAAAATTTTTTTTTTAGAAAAAGACCCATTTATTTTAAATTTCATTGACCCGTGGAATCCGAAGATATAGCAGAAATTGATATATTTGTAGGCTTAGGTCAAGCCCATTTGGGTTTGTAATGAAACAAGGTGTTTCCCGCGGCTTCGCACGCTTTCGTTTCTAAGTTTCCTAGTTTGATTTTTGTAATATGACATTATCACAGACACCGATATTGTAAATTAAGCTTTTTCTATTTCTTATCATTAAAAAAGGAACAATTGTACCAATCTTAAGTCGGTTTGTTTTTGTTCAAAAACATTAAAGCAATATTTTTTTGTGACTGTCTTGTTATTGTTTGCCTAGAGGAGGCATCTAAAGTTTCACGTGGCTTGAGATAGCTGAGCGCAGAAGGCGCTTAGCTCAAGAGGAATTAAAGTGGAGGAACTTCGCCTCGGGCCGTTACTTCCTTTAAGTTGCCAGATTGTAAGGTGCCTATCTCTTTGGTTTTTTGCTTTTTTGAATGGTGTCATAAGTAATCTAGGTCAAGGACCTTGAGAGAACCTTAGCTATTAGTACTCGTTTAGCATTCCGATTCCTTCTTAATTCCTAGCCTACGAGGGCCGGACCTCAGCTCGATCCTTATCTATTATCGGGCCATGTAGATTCTGACTAACATGTGACTTTATCGAGTAGTTAACAGAGTAGTAAACAAGGAGTGATTTGGTGAGAAATAAAATAATTATGAATGATAGATATTACGAGTACCCTACACCTAGGTAAGGCATAGCGTAATAAGGTTATTTGAGGCTTTCATATTCATGTGGTCTATGTAGACAGTGCAATATTTATACTTAAAATTATCAACCACTACTGCTATTACTAAGATAACAAATAAGCAAGGTTCGCGTAATGGTGAAAACATTTTAGCGACATATAAACATCGACCTGCCGATCATCGATGAAGAATAATATGGAATTATTTGTTGGTATTGTTAACATTCGATTACTACTGTACAAAGTTTTTAAAGTTACACATTTATTAGTATAATTTAATATAACTATTTTTAAGTAATCAATCAATTTGAAAAATTCCGTGGTTTTGCTTCCGTACATTGTTGATTTGTTAAGCAGCGTAACATAATACCGTTTCGGGAAATGAAATGTGTTGTATAATGTGGTTTTTAATCAGGCCTCTGATACTTTACTTGGAATTTAAAATTTATAGGATTTATAAGAGATATCAAGAGAGCAACCCCAACAAACAGAAAGGGGAAAAGCACGGTTAATGAAGAAAGTTGTCCAACGAAATACAGTCCTAAATTTATTCAAAATCGCAAAAACCAAAGAAAGTGACAATAACGATCTGCCCTTCTTGTTTTTATATGTCTGATGTCAGATTGGCGACAACATGTAATTTTATCCGAAGTTAGGGTAAGAAAAATAACATTTTGTCATATAAAAAAGTACGACCGTCTATATACATTGTCGTCTATATATACAGAATCACATTTATAGAAGCAACATTTATACTAAATTGAACAAAGAAAATACTTTTCTAAACAAAAAGCACAGCAACTTAAACTTTATACATGCTTTAATTTTTAAATATCTAATTTATATATATAAAATATCGTACCGGGTGTTCGTCTCGTCATTCGACTATAAAATATTCCATAATTCTTTTCGCAATTTAGCGTTCTTAATTCAAATATTTAAAAATAATCCTGACATGCTGTCTGAAGTCAAAATCGTATATAACGTTTTACTATGCGACAGGGTTAGTTTTTTTTAACTTTATTTTTAAATAAATAGTAATTGCTGCACCGGCAGAGTGCAGTGGGCGCTTAGGCGAAAAGTCATCACAGATTGGGCCAATCGAGAGTTACATCATTCGTAAGTTACCTGATTGGGAAAACTAGTGTGCGTGTATCTGATGTATCCCAATCATTAACCTCCTAGAAATTATCAGAAATAGCTCGCGACCGTTGATGAAGATTTTTTTTTCAATAGATAATCGAGAAAAAATCACGTAATGTACAGTCAAAACTCAGTCTTATCTTTTATGTTTAAAGTCTGATTTTGCCAGGAATTAAATATGTAAAAAAGTATTTCGAGGACTACTTTTTTTGACTCGCAACTTTACGTAGATCTTCGCTACAGTTAATACGGTCGCTTTTTCGTTTTTTTTTAATAAATATAAAGTCCAAGATTTCTTTCTTTTCTAAAAATGTAACTCGCACGTCTATTTCATAATTGGTAATAACGCATACTGTGCAAGCATTGGGGAAGGCTGTGTGATCATTACGTTAAATACAACTAATTTACGGTGGTAGATAGCATACAGTGTAATTTTAAAGCGAATAGGATAATATAACTACGGCCGATTAGTTTTCCTAAGACAATATGTACGTAACTGAATACATGTATTATACAAATAATTGAAAAACTGTTTTATACGAGTTGAAAAAAGAAACGAAGCAAAATGTAGTGACGTTTAATTGGTAGAGGAATTTTTGTTTATTGGATGTTTATAAAATGTAATTGGTATTTATGTTAGTTTGGTAGTATTACTGAACTTATTGATTGATCACGTTTTGTTATCAAATGATATATGCCATTATTCTATATAGCACCTCTTACAGTTCACATATCACCAGACTTTTGTATAAGTTTGGTTGCACTGCGTCGGCCTGTGGCTTACACGTATGTGTATGTATGTGAATAAATTTCGGTATTTAAATATACTTTAAAAAGAGACAAAGTTAAGGAATGATACTTTAACACTTGTAATAACGATAAAAAGCGTTCGGAAATGGCAACGCTACACTCTTATACTTTGTATTTATATAAATACGCGGCGCAAAATTTGTAAACGTTACCGGCATAAAACTAAAACAAAGCGGCGTTTATACATATCGCTGAAGGCTTTACACGCCGAGCGGTCATTGGCAAGAAATAATAAATAACTTAATGTAATTACACTTTATACATAATCACACTTTGTCAGCTTCCAGGCATTGTCAGCATATGATACTTTTAGGAAGAGCCACACCATCCCTATGGTGTACCATCACATCGGCAACGGTTTATTATTTCAAACATTCACATATATCATGCTAAACTTAAGAGTGTTCAAATAACAAATCATACGACATCTTACTATAGCGAATCTGTCAATCGCAATAAATGTGCATTTTAGGTTCACACATATGCTGCAGAAAACGTTAGTGAAAGTATTTCTACGGGTGCAGTAGTTTGAATATATTTTTCCTTTTAAGTATACTAACGATTATCAAATTACTTCTATACTACATAGTTAAATAACTACGAAAATAAATTTGACATTTACGACCTATTTACATAAGTACGTATAGGATTAAAGCACTCTTGTAATATACATTTGAAAGGGTGTCAATGGATTTTCATTCAAACAATATTATATTTTCAATGCATCATTTAAAATTTAAACATATGCCAACATGCGACGACCATTCAATAAGGAGGACGTAAAAAAAATCATAGGGAGAAGCTATATCGGTGGGATACTTGGAAGGGTTAATGTCGTGGAATTAACTATCTTCTATGAGGTGTATGAAATGAAAGGCAAGCGAAATGGAGCACTGTGACATACATAAAATAACTACATAAATCTAAGTTCTTGATGACTGCTAATGAAACTATGTTTTAAGAGGATAATGGCTCTTGATCTACATACATACCTATGTACTCTTCTATTCTTAATGTTTTCCATTAGATAATTGGTTTTTAAGACATCATAGCATTGTTAAGTGTAACTTTTGCAATATGCTACCTTCTTCATCAGCGAATGAGTTCTTGAGAACTTTGCCCGTGCTCTGTGTCATTTCATCATAACTTTACGCGCGAGGATTCGGAGTAGCTCTTATCTTCACTAGTCAGCAGTACGGATGTGCCTGATGGATGGCTAATGCAAATACTTTTGGCTCCCTCACCGTCCAACTTAATCCATTTAATGAGTTTATAGATTTTATTTAAAAAGGTACACCAAGAGCTTAGTTACCCAATATTATGTTAACATTTCATAAAATGCTACAAGAGTTAAAATACTTCTGATTCCAGAATGTCAACGTGTGAAATCGGGAATCTCTAAGCACGACAGATATTATGATATGTAGGTGGATCCTAGAAGAGTGTCTCTGCGTCCTTTTTCAATGGGGTAGTTTCGATATCACGCATTATCAGTTTAAAACAGGTATAGCGCGTACACGTTAGTTGTTAATAAACCCTTGTACAATTGCCACATCGATGCGATTCAGAAAATACGCTGTAGTATGATTGTATGATCGTAGTGATTTTAAAATGATACAACGATGCGATATTTTAAATGGCTAGATGAGCATCTGACACGGAAATAAATTGGATAAAACCTTCGCAGCTGCGGGATAGAATAACACGGCCACATATCTTTATATTCATTTTAAAGTCTCAATACGACTTGGGATTTCGTGTACCTTCTCTTCTCTTTACTCAGTTGATCAATGCAGCGGTATATCGAATGCTTCGCAACCGTGTGTAGATATTGTAGGGGTTTTATAGTGATTTAATTAGTTAGTGATTTTAGTAGTCGTTTTTGGCCCACGAACCGGGAGAACGGAGTCGAGATGTGTAGAGCTTTTCTTTCCAGTTCAACTAGCTGTCACATTTCAAAGAAGAACATAGTTGTCAAGCAGTAGTCCATTCAAGGGTAGTGATTGGAAACAATCAGTTGGTGATAGCTAAATGGTTTTGAGTATAATGAAATATGTATGAGTTATCTTAGGATAGAAAAATAATGAAAATTGCAGCAAGCAATGTATGTTACATTTCCACATGCATGTAGCGGTTGACAAATGAAATAAAAATATCTAATTTTTTGTGGCAACTAACGAGTTTTGGACTTTAAATGTTTAATAAAAGCGATGTCTAGAGTAACTAATTAATTACAATTTAACATGAAAACTTCATAAATTAAATTACGATTTCTGTAATATTACGATTTACATTTAATTGAAATGAGAATGGTATGACAAATGTGTACTTTAAAGAAGGGTCAAGCAAGGAAAGGGTAAGGATGAACTTGTTAGTTTGTAATTTAATAAGTCAAGGAATCGATGAGCACAAAATGCACCATCAGAAAATATTATCATACTGTACTGTAACGCACTGTGTTACTGGTTAGAAAGCCACATCGCCAGCATATACAAGATCAAAGAACAATCGCTGCAAAATATATCAATGACTACTTATGTCTCGTCTATTTCTTTTTTTAAATATTAGTAGATTATAAATAATTTATTAACATTTTATTTAACCATTCCAATTCAGTTTGTGCTAGAGTATGGGTCATGACAATAGTCGAATGGCAGATTCAACCTACGACCTCATGTTTAGCACTCCATTAGTCTATATGCGCCCGAAACATTGAAATTGAATTGAAACTACTTCAACTAAATCAATTTTATATCATCATACACATGTAATAATATATCAATTATTCGATAAGAGCAAACCACATTTAAAACTAAATAAATGAAATTCCTTATTTTCAATTAAATTTTGTAAAATAATTCTATACAAAAGAACACATGTAAAAGTTATAATCCTATCTTAATATTTATATTTTGACACTGTTCATCTTTCTCTGTCCATGTCAGTTATTTAGAGTTTACGCGAACAGCAATCGAATAAAACTTACATTCATAAAAAATATGCAAAAAAACTTATATTCTTATAATGAGCAATTCCAAGCAAACATAACGTTAACAAGACAGTCTTACATTAGCTACTAAAGACTTACAATTTTCGTACACTAAAAACAAAATATACGGGAAAAAGCACTACATAGTGTTTTTAGGTCATAAAAATATTTTCAAGGTTTATATTTAAAGAGGCGTTCTTTAAATTTATTGAGTTGATATGATACATTTGAGAAATAGGAGTAAGCTTGCAAACATTTGTTTTGATTCAAGGAACATCGCGAAGATCATAGTTATCGGATGCTAATGATATTTGAAAACTTTCGCATTTATGACAACCGTATGGATGGAGATGGAGGATTCGCAAAGTACATCATTGGCTTTGTAATTAAATGCGATATTTTTTTTGTCATATAGACAAACTTTTACGTGAAAGTAAAAAAAGCACCGCCAAAGACTTCGTGTGAAGGAGAAGGGCATATACTGCTCTTGTGTCTATAGTATCATGGACGTGTTTTGATGTTTGAATTTAAAAGTTTTTCTTCTCTAGTGTTTTTAACAGATTTTTGCACAATATTACGCAACTTTTTTTTTAGAAAGTAAGTAAAAGATTTGGCTGGCTGATATTAATTTTTATTTAGCGGCTTTTATGGCCCGATTTTTAGAACACGCTAAGTCAAACTCAAAATTTTCGTAATATGAATTTAACTTCTGGTAAAGGGTTGTAATAGATAGCAAATGCGCATGCGACGTGGGTGTTCCATACGGACCATGGGGAACATGCGATATAATTGTTTACATCGCCGATTCTGCGTAACTTGAGTCCATATAGGCGAAACTTGCGCGAAATATTAAAGGAAGCTAATGCTTTTGTATTATTTTTATTCCGTAGAGATTATGTTTAATAATTTATAGTACAAAAATTTTGAATTGGCTATCATTCATAAGGCAAGTTATCGAGGATGCTGTTTAGATATTTAACATTTACACAAAATTACACAGTTATGCCTGTACCTATAAAATTTAACTGCGCATTATGTAGAATCAATATAAAAGCTACTGGAAGGACTAATGAAGAAAGGATTTCAAAACCCACTACTAAAGACCTGATGAAAAGGTGAAGTGTGGTCTGCAAAAAGGACTGTTGTTATTGTTGTATATTTTTGGTAAAGTGTATTATGAAACATACAAGACCAACCACTGAACGATGAAGCAATGAGTTGGAACGGAGTATGAATGACCACATTCTCTTGCCAGGGTAACAGATGATTTGGTTATTTAAGAAGTTATGTATAATACACATGGGAGGGTCTGAAACATGCCTAAATATTTTTTACAGGCATCATGTGTTTTCTTAAATTGTTCTGCAGATGGTGCTGGCAAATTGCTGTAGAATAATTTGGCACAATAGACAAATCATTGACAATCAAAAATCAAAAGACAATCAAAAACTAGTTGAACAATGGAATGTTCAGTTCGACAAGAATGGAGAGATCTAAGAAACTCAGGCTATGGGTGGGGTAAAAATGTACCTTTTGCTATTGCCATATTTTAAATAATTAGTCATCATTTAAGTTAGCAGAAAAAAATCTCCAACCTATTGGTAAGGATACAGGGCCAGAGACTAAAAATGCAGTTTGATATAAACTAATATACCTTGGTACACTTGACCAGCAGAACATCATGAAATTGTCAGTAGTCTGTGTGGGGTTGGGTAGAGTCAATAATTCAGAGGTGCGAATAGATAATGTAAGATGTGACAATCAAGAGTATTTGTTAATAATAACTTAGACATCTTATATTTCTTTGATTCATGGATGCATGCGATAATGAGAGTAAAGCTGATTGATACATGTGTGATGACAAATTGACATTATGTTAAATTTTATCATCATCATCTCCCTGACCTTTACCCACTTCCATAGGGTCAGCACAGTATGTACTTCTGTTCCATATATTCTGAACTCTACTATATATAGTCCATACTGTTTTTGGCTATGGTTTTATGGCCAGCCGCCTGCCTGTCACCAAACCTCCTCTTAACTTTTTAAATTTTATATTAAAAAAAATTAAACAAGGAGCATCTTGTTGACAATAAATCAACAATTTAAACATACTACTATTGAAGGATAATTTTTAAAACTATCAATATTCAGGGTACAACATAAATCAATTTTAAAACTGCCTATGTTATTATAAAATTATTAATATCAGAGTTCCTACAAATTCTCTGCTTGGGGCACATTTTGCAAGGTACATATCAATTTGTTCTACTTTATCAACTTCTTGTGATAAGTAGTAAAACAAGATAAGCTGAGGTAAACTAAGTATTTTCTAACCTCATGTTGTTGAGGTAAAATTAAACACTGACATGTTTAACATAATTTGTTTTTTGTTAATAACATCCTAGTTAACAAAACATGCAGTTTTCAAAAATATTTTTATTAATAATTTGTAGGTTTATAATTACTCAATAAATTAAGAACATGTTTCATTTAATCTTCAACTCCTATGAGTTTGTTTACCTAAATATGCATTTTATTTTAATAAAAATTAACTAATACATATATATTGGATTTTAGGTAACTGAAAGATTGGCAATTATAAATTTTTCTAATTGAATTTACATATTTAACTATTTAAAACGAATAAATATATGTGATGTGATGATAGCATGTATCAGGGTGGAATGGAATGGGGGGGGGGGGTTGTTTGAATTACTTATTTCAATAATTATTTTAAAAACTTAAATAGTACATCTAGTTAAGTTTTTAAAATATAACAATAGAAAAAATCAAAAGCAAACATAACTGTGAGGTGAGAAAGAGAATATGAAGGGAAATGAATTTCATCAAAAAAGGACGTCATCATCACCGTGTTTGTATTTTGAAAGAAAGTTACTAAGCATAAAAGTTTACTTTCTTAATAAAGCAATGATCATTAAAAGTAAATACAAAGAGCGACAAAACAGCTTCTAATTACCTTTAACTTTTAAAATCAAGTTTCTTAAAACAATGAAAAAGTTATAACCAAACTATTAAGTTTTTCAAAGTTTCTTTAAAACTACATAAAAGATACACAAATACAACGAAAAGCCAGCTTTTTCTCTACAATAAAATAAAAATAACATAGGTTTGTGGTGGAAAAATAATTCACAACATACAGCATTTGGAGATACGATCGTAGCAACTGCTAAAGTGGCTTACATTACGTAAATATAACTTTAAAAACTTGATAAAAACACTTTAAAAGGATACTTTCCGGGCCCACGCTGACCTGGCGCCAGCGGCACCTGATTCCCGTTGCCACTCATATTCTAGGCAGCATAGGTATCGCAACACGTATACCACTCAAAGTGGCACCACGTTCTATCGCCCTAACTGATTGTAGGACACATCCGGCACATAGGTAGAGTTGTTCCAATGTCAGTTTGACAAGACAAACAAAAATGAATTTTAAGCCCTTAAAAACAAAGTGTCTAGCAAATACATTTTACACTGATTGCAAAATCACAATATAGGTTTTCCGTAAAATTGTGTGGCATTACTAAGTAAAAACCCAGTCACTAAACAAACGACAGAACAAAATGGCGGATGTTAGGCAATAAACAAACGGACGTCACTGCTATAGACGAAACTATATTTAACAGCAAAATTTAACAACTATCTATAGATATGTCTTGGTTTAACAAAAGTAAAAATTGTACAAAATATTTTTTCAATTGCTGAATGAATTTAAAAAATTTAAATTAATGTCATTCGATCGTTTACGTCTACTAGTCACGTCACGCATGCCAAGCCATTGATGCTAAGCTTCACTTTTCGTGTTCTTTTTGCCTGTTGCTGTCGGTTGATGTAAACATTGCAATAGTTAATAAGTTGCAAAGAAAAACGGCGGCGTCTTTCGAATGTTATCTATGGATCGATTAATACCTATGGATAGAGGAATATCTTTGACCAGTAAAACTACAGCTATTCTATATTATTTATACTAATTATATTATTCTTATCTTATTTTTGGCAAACTAAGACCAAATTTCATAAATTTTGATACAGTTAGGATGCACAACAGTTCTAAGTGTTCTTAAACTAATTTTATGTATAAAGTATCTGCGAAGTGTTAATATCCATTTGGCTATCAATAATTCGTAATGCTAGCGAATCCGTCCCGGCTTCGCACGAATGGCAAAACCGCCTATAGCGTTTTTAACAATTATCATTTAAGAGGATATTATGCAATTTAATGAATTATATGCATAATCCTTCCTTGTAACTCGTCGTGTGTTAGTAAAACTTGTATGAAAATTTAATAGCAGATGTGGGAACTTGCTTGTAATGAAAACGACAACGCATGGCCCGCAGCCTGCACCATATATTTCGCGGCGGCAGTGAATTTTTCGGTTGCGCGTAGTTTTTAATCAACTTCGAAAAAGGAGGTTTCTCACGCGGCATTAGCGGAAAAACAGAGCCCCGAAAAGAAACTTTGTTTTATATCATGTATAGATTTAACATATTGATATTTTAGGTAGGAATGCGCCGAAACTATTAGAATTTGGGCATCCAAACCAATCGATTCAACTCTATCGAATATCTTATGGGACTTAGTTCTCAGTTGTGGTTTGCACACAATATAATATATGTTTTAATTACTGCCCCATCAAAATATGAAATGGATCATAAGTTTGATTATGTTACAAATACAAACAAAGTGTCGTTACTTTAGATCTTGTATAAAGTACCATTATTGTTTAAAGTAAATGTCATACATTAATATTCACATGTTTTATTTTTATGCTATTTTTCGGACTTATCGGATAAAATTGGATCAAATGCAAGCGATCCGATCTGCAGATTGAATCGAGATTACGATTTACAAAATCGGATTGTGTTTAAAAAAAGTACATCCCTAATTTTATGTACTATTTGGATCAATGTCCAGGCAACTTAATGCAATTGGTATGTATATACAATTAAGTTGACTGGATCGACCGCCACACGCAATTAACAAGATAACCTTCACTACATAAACTACATTTTATTTTTGGTCCATGTTGTGTTCGTCTATATGTGATTGTGCATTGCCAACCATGTATATTATACCACTGTATCTTTGCTACTAAGTTAATGTATGTACAATTGTTGAAGAGTCGAGAAACTAGTAAAAGCGAGAGAAATAATACATGTGAAATCTCTGAAAGATGAGACTTGCAAGATTTTGACGAATGCAAAGGAAATAAAAGAACGTTCCAAGAACGAGAACAATTATGGAATTGTGAAGTATGGTTTTAAAAAGATTGAGTGGAAGCGATACTTGAGGAATTGTGCAATATGCTCATTTTTAGATACATAGGTGTCCAGACCTGCAACAGTTATCGGGGAATAAAGCTAATGATAATAATATAAATTTGGCAACAAACAAAAGCAACAGCTACAATTTGAGCTTAAGCCTGCTCGGAATAACGGATACCATATTTGCACTACGCCCACTGTATTAAAATTACAGACTTGTGCACAAGAACTTCCATATGGTGCTCGTTGACCTCGAGAACACATACAATAGGGTGCCCCGTTAGGTTCTATGGTGTTGGTTTTAGAAATGCGAATGTCAACATTTACCCCACACATCTATCTCAAGATAGATGTGTGGGGTTACACGAATAGATAAGGTACGAAACGATTAAATTGGGGGAAGCCTGGGGTAGCACCAGTTATAAATTAAGGAGTAAAAGGATAGCCTGGTGTGGCCATGTTATGAGAAGGGAAGAATAGCACGCGGCAAGGTGAGTTTAGATATGAATGTGACGGGGTACATCGGTAGAGCCTGAGAAGCGATAGATGGATTGCGTGAAATGTGAGTTTTATATCATATATCATGATAGCATTTAGCATTTCATCCATAATTCTACTTTAGGTTTTACTATTCCACTCTATAGTAGCGTGGAATATGTCCGCTTTGAAGGTATCCGTTTTTCAGCCTACTGTCGTGCCTGCTGACTTATTGGCTTCCGTCTGTCCGGCAGCGGTTGTCCTTATAGCAGGGAATGATCCAAGTAATAGTACAGTGGTCGCTATGTGTAACAAATATCTGGGACTAGCCATTTTGTATCCCGTTTTGCGATGCTACTGCTTACAAAAGTGTCAAAGCTGTGTTTCGGCGTCGCAACGCAGCTGAGTATTGGCATTAGCCGATCGACAATTCTTGTTCATGTTAGATTTGTTGCAGTAAAGCAACTAGTAGATCCGATTTAATTTTTATATTAGCGCTACTAAGATATTCTAATATTTCTAAAACATTCGTTTTGGAGTAAAAATTGTTGCCATTATTTTCATTTCCTTTTTATGATAAAGAATTATTTTCCTCAGGGAAATTTTCATTCATCATCTAATATGTTTATGTTTGAATTAAATAATAAAGAAAATTTTGAGTGATCTTGGTCCAATCATAAAGCATGTTTTTTAGCTTTAACAGAAAGGTTAGCTTAAAAGCAGTCTCATTTTATCTCTTTTCATATGTAAGATACAGGTAACGTTCTCATAATATGTGACGTGGCCAAATGTGTCCAAATGTACCTGATAATTCAACTTTAATTGATTTACGTGTCTAACATTTCTCAAAAGACTGTGTCTACGAATAAAATATCTACGAATAGACAGAAGCCAGAAAATATATGCCATTTCAAATAATTATAATGGCATTTCTAACACCATTAAAATTTCTTACGAAGTTGTTAATTTCAGAATATTTTGAATAAAATGTATAGTTATATCATTAAAATGAAACATACTTTTATGACGCGTAGTAAAAATTCGTTAAAAGCAGTTAAGAGGGCGTTTTCACTAGAATCATCTAGAAACGGAAGTATCGTGCACATGTACTTTTTTTTAACATATTGTGTATTTTTAACCGACTCCCAACAATGAAGAAGATTCTCAGATCAGTTGTTTTTTTTAATGCTTGATACCGCAGAAATTTGTTGTTTATGAACTGATACCAAAAAAAAATGTTAGAAAGGGGACATTCGTAAGTCTACCCACCAATCGACACAAAAATTTTAGCCATTAATTATCCACACATCAATTAATGCCTATTAACGGCTAAAACTTTTCTATAATATGGACGATTTTTTGCTCTACTTTTAGAAGCTTAACGTTTTTCGCGGGTATGTACGTATACACGAAAGTAAGCGCGAAGACCTGCGCGTTGGAGATATTTCGTCCAAAAGGACCGCTAAATTCAAATATTTGGGATGCACTATCACGGAACAACAAATAAACGCGATGAAGAAATTGACATACTGTGCCGACCGTACGCAAGTGGGAAATGGGAAGGCAGACGTTATGAGGAAATTGACATGCGGATTCACAACGCCCTCCGTTGTAGCGCCACTCAGCTAGCTAAGATGTTACAGCAGCAAGACCGATCCGAGATCCGAATTAACAAAACGGTGATAATACCGATCTTGATGTACTGTTGAGGTACGGCCAGATTTGTACACTGATCCTTAAAGAAGAATAAAAGCTTTTAATTGCGGAAAGAAATGTCATGTCATGTCGTAAGAATCTGGGCTCAACCCACAGAGGGTATGGGAGTTGGAGAGCCCGACATAACCTTGAAATCGAGGGGCTGGTAAGCCAACCAAATATCATGGGGGAAACCAAGTGTAGAAACTCCGCTGGATGGGCCACCTGCCAAGGATGGGTGAGAACTGTGACGCCAAGAGGGAGATTTGCCGCCGACCTATCGGCCGCCTGTACATATACCGCTGGAAAGATGTCGTCGACCGAGACTTACACGAGCTCCAAGCAGTTGACTGGCAGGAGACGGTGCGGGAGAGACCCAAAGTGGGTCTTGACCTCCTTTGGGGTCTCTGCACCATCGTAGTAGTAGTAGTAGTAGTTTGTACGTATGTATATATTGCTTCTTCTGGCGCTATTTCACTTACAGAAAAATTGCTTCGTTCTTTGCAACGAGCTAATAAATTATCCTCCTTCTTATAAATAACCAATTAGAATGCTATCGAAGTTTGGATAAAATAAAAATAACTTGCACCTATTTGCACTCATTATTGTTATCACTGCCTTCTTTGCTTCACGCTCTCGAAGTCTTATCACCTCTGCTATTCGAGCAAAATCATTTTTTCCGAATACTCTATTGTTACAGCATTGGCCGATCTTTTGCTCCTGCAAACACATTTAAAAGTAGTTCTTCACTCTTACACTCTCTATTATTGGTTCTGCGTCATTGTTTCAAGGTATACGAGACGTTCAAACGATTATCGTTTTAAAGGCAGAATACCACCAGAAGAGGCAACTGTACGTATACGTGTTCGCATATGTCCATTCCATTTTGACTTCCAGTTGTCTAAACGACTTGACCGATTTTGACGAGTGAGGTGTGTTATTCAAATTTTATGTATTCTTACCCGTAGTCGTATAGGGATACAGTTAGTCGTGATTATTGGTTTTAAATTTAACTACTGCTTATTTATAATAATAAAATTATGACATACCTATAATGAAAAATAATTTCGGTGCAAATCGATAAAATGAATTACATTATAAATGTTTTGGCAACACTGTGATATTTGTAGTGGTAGTAACACTACGACTTGTCAATCGTCAAAAAAACGGCGAAAAGTTTCGGTTTCTTAACTTAAACATTAAGTTTTCAACAATTAAGCATACTCTTATCTTTATTTAAAGATAACGGGCAAAAGTTTTTGTATACTTAAAAATGTAAATACTTATATATTTATCATTTAAAATTTCTGGTGAATGTACAAAACAATGCTTGTTTAGAAATATTTACTCAGTGGACTCCCGCAACCTTGACTAGCTCATCGTAGAGGAGGCATCCCAAGACATTGACTTTATCTGAAATCCTTTCTGTGAGCAATACACCCGGGCCTCTAAGTTTAGTAATTTTAGGGACATGTCTGTTACTTTGGCTCATGCACGAATCCAAGACTGTAATTTGTTTGGCTTGACCTCTTGAGGTATTTGCTTGCTTATCATTATATTTACGGGAGTCGTCAATTTTACAGATTTTTAATTTTGAAATAAAAACCATAGCAACAATTTTAATCATGTTACTTCGTAAATTCATCGTTTTATCCAAAGAATACACACAGTTATTTCTTCCTAAGCTTCCTAATTTTTGAGATATATATGTATCTACATAGGTATCTACCTATCTCTGCAAAACCTGTCAAATTGATGGAATATCTGTATATTTCTTCAATAATAAATATAAAAGAGAAAGGAAAGTCTTTACTAAGATACCTCTAAGCATAAAATAATCATTATAAAGTAACAATATAAATCAACGGATTGTATTGCCTGAAGAGTGTTTTTTCATATTTTATCTTTATTTTCAACAAAATGGCTTTGCTTATTGTTAAGGAAACAAAAAAGAGATGGTCTATATTATATGAAGGAAGAAACACAAGATGGATGTTTAGTATAATAGCTTCAGTTGGACTGTATGTTTTGCAAAGATAGATAGATAGATATGAGATATAATAACAAATTGAACAAAATTATACACATCAGTGAAGATTTTTCTGAGGTTTCCTCTGAAGAAGACTAATATGCATTAGGCCAAAGCGAAACAGACAGTAAAAGTTTTGTATCAAGAAAAAGATATGTATTAGTTCAAGGTCTAGCTCTGAGTATGAGAGAAAAAGCATCCCAAGCACATCCCAAGATATAATAGACCAAACTGACATGCAATTGATGAGAAATAGTGGATAAGAGTAGTCTATGTAGGGGTAGGAAGCTTGTTCATATGAAAATCGTAAACAAAAATGCACACATTTACAACAATCAATTATGCGGAAAATTCACAAACAAAATTCTGTATATATGTAAAAAATGTTTTCAATAAATATGATTATGCCATTATTACTATTGTTTTCATTGTGATATTTAAGAAAAAGACGACTTTTTACCTGTTATTAATTTATTTAAACATGAAGCCTAATATTGTTGAATTCATACTTAATTTGAATAAATAGATTTTTTAATGAAAATGCGTATTTTTGTTTACTCATAAAATTAACGGGAGCTTGTAGAGATAGGTATATGAGAAATGCCCAATAACTTAGTGTTAAGGAAAAAAATTAAATACGATCTTGGCGCTCCAGATGATGGAAAAAAGCACTGGTGTTTCTACTGAGTCTGTCATGAAGAGACAGTGAAAAAAAATCAAAATCGAGCCATCAATCAATTCTAATAATTTTATGCTTGAGACTTTTAGCCTCCGCTCCTACTGGAACCACCAATTTTTTGCCTCATAAACGAATTATAAATTCTAAAACTTACAAACAAATCAGTTGTTATGCAACTATCGTTTTTTATAAATTGTCCATATGTTAATATTAACAGAGTACCAGCAATAAATTATGAAAATCAGGCAAAGTAATAAATCAAAAGAGATTATTTATTTTCCAAAACATTGTTATCATTTAATTCTACCTTTATAATAATTTTGTGGGACTTAATACTGGCATTTCAGATTTACAAAAAATGTAATTACATTTCTTTCACTGACTTATTGAAGTACACACAAACGCATTGTTATTTTTAATGATCCCTAAACTGGTACACTTTTAAAATAACATCATCATCTTCCTGCCCTTTTCCCACTTCCATAAGGTAGGCACAGTTTGTACTACTGTTCCATATATCCTGGACTCTACTGTATTTCATGCTGTTACTGATTTTGGCTACAGTTTTACAGCCGGCCGCCTGCCTGAGGCCAACCCTCCTTGGGAATATATATACTTTTATAAGGTTTTTAATATGACATTATAAAATAGCACGAAATACACAAAATTTGAATTGAATTGATTCTGCCAGAAGTAGGGGGTTCTGCTGCAGCCTGCGCTCGAAGTTCAAGTGCTAATGTTACATATTGATTTGTTTTAACAGCATAGAATATGTGAGCAGCCCAACATCAACTCGGGTTCAATGGGTATTCCAATCTGTGCGAAGTTGTAGATCTGATGTTGATCAAATGCATTACCAATTTTGTTTTTCGCACATATAGTATGTAGTATGTAGTGTAAGGTATATAATATAAAATTATAAAATAGCAAAAGAACATCAATCAAATAAGAATTTTTATATTAGTGTATATTTCTGAAAAACAAAAAATTAAAATTTTTCTTTTTACTTACAATTTTGAAAATTTTATAATTAAAAACAAAATAACAATCATAAGAAAAAGAAAGTGTGTGAAATTGTATTTCGATGAATAATCAAAAATACACTTTTGATAGATTTATGAATTTATCTATTGCTATAGAAGAAACCTGTGTAAAAGTGTGTAAAAAGTACTTTTTGAATGGTAACTTAGCAAAATGATTTCTTTATGAAACAACCATAGAGTCGTAATTATAGTCGTCATAAGTATAGAGTCATAGATACTATTTTGTAGAAAGGGCGTAGATGGATTAGGAACAATCATTGAAGAAGACAATTGGGCTTGCCACCTCATTTATCAATCGAAATAGAGAAGTATAGATTCTCTACACAAATTAGTTAAACTAAACAACTTCTTGAACTTGTATACATTATGTGTATAATATGAACAACTAACTTTATATTTACGTGTTAGTGCTAACATACAACCTCGGATTAACCGTGCGTCCCTACGCCCCCCGTGTGCGACGCGCGAAACACGCCCAACCGCTTTTACCAATTATTTTAAAAAACAAAACTAAAGTATTAATGCAATATTGATAGAAACCAGAGAGCTTTATTAATTAGTATGTAGTTCATAAACTTCATGTGATTAAATTGGAATTAACTATGTACTAGTTCAAATAAAAAGTCGTTTGCATTAACCGTGGTTTCAGTTATCCGTGGACCAACCCCCCAAGGGTTGATCGGGGTTATACTGTAGTAAAATCCGTAGTTATTTTGCGTTGAACCGTAGACAGTTACGGCGACTTCCACCTCAGCCTATGATCGTCCACTGCTGGACATAGGCCTGCCCCATTGATAACATCATTGGGGGGAAATATGCCATAATCGCCACGCTTGGCAGGCGAGTTGGCGATCGCAATATGTTCCACCGTACTAAGAAAAGGACGCTGCTGCCCATCCTACCGTGATCTTTACATCCAGACACAAGACAAACAGACATGTTCATGTACACAAATGTTTGTCTTGAATGGGAATCGAACCCACGACCTGCGGCGCGACAGGCAAGTGTCTTGCCACTGCGTCAACCGGTCAGTCACGGGTGTTCGCGCCTAATGTTATATTATACAGCAAAAAAAAAGTTAGCAGCGGGGCGCGCGGCGTGCGGGGAGAAGACGTCACTTGCAACCGCC
>DWLR01001295.1:0-18881 GCA_018246295.1 Papilio alexanor hazarajatica
TGTTCCTTAAAAAAGCTATTGCGCAACCTTCTGCGCGAAGGTCGGACTCGCCAAGATACTTCGGCCGTATTGTAATGGCCTTTTTCAAGGCGGTTCTCTTAGCCTTCAGTCGCCTTAGCTCCGCCATCGCACCGGAACTTTGTTGATGAGGTGAATTCTCATCAGGCATCTTGGAAACCGCAGTATTTTTTGTATCAAAACGATGTTTGTTTCGATTATTTATCCTCGAAAAGTCAATCTGTTACTCTGACTTTTGAGTTTGACGTAAGTGTCGATAAATGACAGATGAGCAGTGCTAACAACATGCACGCCGTAATGACGTCACAAAGATTTTGAATGGACGCCGGCCTAACGGTTTAAATCTGCTCAGAAAAGTTAGCCGAACTGAATCGATGTTTTCGACATATACTTTTCACTGAAAGGAAATGTGTAGATAGTCACACTTCTTCACACGTATAACACGTGATATATGTCCGCAAAGTGGGCAGTTCCCAGGCCTAAATAGCGAAATATCATAGGATTTCGGGCCTAGCGACTATGGAGTCGACACGTGCACTTAACACTCGCGAACAGTCCAATACTTGAAAAACGGCACTGGTTTCATTGTTTAATCGAAGGACCACTAAAAGCTTTATGTATAATAAAACATCAGCTTTTGAATTATTTTAAATTAATTTATTAATTTTCAAATATAGATGGAATTGTGCATGGCGCACAGATACCCAAGGTCGCTCTTCAGTGTTGTCCACCAAAGAAAAAGAATTTACATTGCCATTACAATAGACAATATTATGTTTAATTTATTATTAAACACACCACATTTAATTCGGTAACAGACCAGTTTGTTAATTACATAACCCCGAGAGATATTAATTGAACGGATCAAAATTCCATTTGAGTTTTTAAAAGCGTTTTTAAACCTTTGAATATTCATTTTCGGAAGAAGTAATTAACTGGGCGAGTGTGCCTGAGATTTGTTAATAAAACTGGCTATAAAATTGGAGATCGCTGTTGACACAAGAGCTTTTATGTGTTTTACTCTGGCCCCAGCAATTTCGTGACTTTCGAGATGTCTGTATTTAGAGAAAAGTTGCGCCAGGTCACGTAGCAATGGAGAATACGATAACAATAACATTTAGTACCGAAATATAAATAGACTTCGATTACTTTACTCCTGATTACACTTTACACTTATTTTATTCTTATGTAAAATACAATAGCAATGATAATTTAACGATTAATCTCTAACTTTGTACTTATCCATCCTATTTAAGATTTTACAAGCCTTTGTACTTATCCATCCCATTTAAGACTTTACGAGCCTTGGTAATCCAAATAATAACAATACAAATCTTGTAACAGATGACAACAAATGATCGAACAGCTCTAATAAAGGAAAGACAAAATTAGGAATTGCGCAGTCAGTTGTGTTTCCAGTGTGCAATGCATTGGCGTGAGATAATTGAACACAGAGCAGCGGATATACAATACCATTCGAAAACATACTGCCGGTATTGAACGTGAACTGCATGGTATATTTTTAGGCAACGTTTGTATTTGTGCGCTTTGATTCGGACATGTTGTAACGCCTCACTGACACAGATTTGAACAGTACTATTGATAGTAGGAACTAGAGCGTATCTATACACTTCTAGATATTGTAGGCGTATAGAATAAATAATTCATAATGATAATATCTAACTAGCGACAACTAGCCTATATCACAGAGGTGTAAGCAAAAATTATAACTTTGTCACGATCCCGAATCAGCCTAGAACAGAAGCTAACACACTCATCGTTGTATTTTTTTCGTCTCATTTAAAATATCGACTGGATTGAGGACATAACTAAACTCTTCAGTTTTAAAACTACGTTATCGTATATTTTACAAAAAAAAGATTGCAAATTATTGTTTTAATTAAATTATTATTGAGTCGCTTATACAAATCTATAACATAAAAAAGTATTTTAAATGCTTCAGCAACACAATGTTCAACTTAAACTAATAAGAAACCATTTACTTTCCTCCTGGAAAATTATCACTTTGTCTAATACAAATTAAAATAGAACAAAACCAGTCTTTAAATAACGATGCTTTCAGATACACGAGTTAATTGTTTTCAAGTCTCGAAGATAAGTGCGAAACACTGTCACCTTTAAGCTTATATTCAAATCATTTATTATTAATTAATTCAAACTTAAGCGTCTTTCACAATAGTTGAGGGAGTGGAAGGAAAGTGAGAGAATAGTGAATGAAAAATGAGAGTGGGAGATGGCAAGAGATATATCAGACGAATTTTTATCATGTAGTACATTCGAAAAATTCGTTCGATGTCACGCAATTTACGAACTTTGGTTGTTACAAGAATAAAAGTGTAACCTGACCGACAGAAATGTCCAATTACTTTCACGCTTTCAACCAAAAACAATCGGTGCAATTAAGAGACATGACTAGTGAAAAACAAACGCGGTTGTGAGTCAAAAAGGGTAAACTAAAGGTCAAACCTTAAAGCTACTTTGATCGCAGTTACAAAGTTAACCAATGAAATGGCAATTTATGTAATGCCATTTAATTACTCTTGTATGTATATTTAATTACTCTTGTATAGATGCTCATATTCTCGTTGACGACGGAAAAGTTACAACTTATTAACCTTTTGGTCTTGATGAACGACTTGCAGCGACGCGATTCGACCAGTAAATTATGCGTGACTGTAACGTAGAGGTGCGACTGCATGACATTTTCGCGTCGCGTCGCATTATAGCATTTGCAGGTGAGCTACCTTGGTCAACTGGTCACCTTAATAACGGGTTAATGTAATGAATAAATAATTTAAAGATTAGGTATGAAGATGTAGAGGGGATTAAAATAATGTGCAAGAAAGTAGGTGTTTGCAGGAGTAGGAAGCAGGAAGGAATAAGTTATTATACTTGGGATGGTCCTAGATGAATTAAATTGACCAAATTTGTGAAACATTAGATACTAAGGGAATTGGCCGTAATGATAATATAAACTCGGGGTTACGGATATGAGTATTAATTTATTTACTTTAACTGTAATCTTAGGCCGACATGGCATGGGATGAATCCGCTTTCAGATAGTTTGGTAAGAATATTATAAACAGTGTTAAATTTTTTTGAACTTTTATTCTATATCACTCGGTTGAAGTTAGACCAGTGGTTCCCAAAGTTGACCGCCTACGGACCACGACCCAACTAGCAATAATTTGAAAACATGGGACCCACCTCATGACTGTCTTAGAAAAATAGGGCATAAATATAATATGAATGAAGGACTGTTCTATTAGGAAACTAAACATTCTTATTTATTTAATTTTTAAATCTCTACTCTCAGTGTAGATTCTACATTTTAGGACTCACTAAATATTCGCTCGCGACACATAGTTTGGGTATCTTTGTGTTATAATTAATATGTTGGGTGAAATAAAATAAAAATGAAAACGTCCGATGGATCATAATTTTCATTATAAGAAACTTAAATATCAAGAATATAAGTTTGCGACTACGTAAGAGCTTGACATAAAAAGTGTAGGTCTTCCCTCATATCATTTTTAAGAGTTACGAAACCAGGCCCCTGCTTTCCAGCTACTGTGTGAACTCTACGTGTATTTGAATAATGTTATTCACAGATGAAAAGGTTCCTTCGCGATAATTTCTTCGGTGAATTTCCAATTTCAAAAACTTTAACTATATTGGTTTATAATTTGGATTGTTTATAGCTTTGTTCTCTTAGATAATTGCAGCTAGATAATAATCTAGGGCCCTTTTTCGTTTCCCTAACAAATTAAATGCTTGTACTGTTTTTCGTATCTGAGAAAATTATAAGGGATCATTTTGTAAACACAACTTTGATTTGTTTATTCGATGTAAGTAAATAACTTTTACAAAGTTTTAATTTATCAAAAATAATAATTTTCGAGAACATCTTTATTTTTCTTAGAGTATTATATATATATATATTACTTTATTTTTGTTTGTACTTACGAATGTTTACAATACATATATCTATAAATCAGTTGAAAATATCATTGCTGGCTTTACCATTGTATAAAACTATTCAGTAAAGATTTAGTCGATAGTTTTAACAGTTACTTACTATAGAGTTTTCTCTCAGGCAACTTTCACAAAATCCCTGGATATTTGTGGCAACGACTTAAAAAAGTATTCTTGGGTGTCACCTTTAGTCCGTCGCTGATTCATGTAAAATGTAACCTTATACGCGTAAGTAAATTTTAAAACGTTTTTAATAGAATCTATGTTATTTAAAATATTTCTAAATGTTGATAAATCAGAATAGAAAAAGAAACGATTTGATATACGGAAAAGAATTCCAGAAAAATCGATGTAATTAAAAGTCATGACCAAGTCGTGTCCTCGGCACAGTGTCATAGACACGCGCGAAGCCACAGCAATAGTCGATTTACAATCATTATTTAGAAACGTATGCAAATTGCAATAACTCGTCACTATACAGATTAAAAATAGATTATGTGAAAAGTTTTTAAATAATTCTAGCAAAAAAAATATTAATTTTTTTAAAGCTTAAACTCCCTTTATTAATACATAATACGTAATAAAACGATTATTTACTAAAAACCGTTCTTAATACATAAACAAAGAAGTAAGTAAATAACAAGCTACAGTTCGTTTAAAAACAATAAACCCCAGTGACTGTCCTCCCTATCACCCCTATGACAGACTGGAGAAGAATACAAATCGGTACCTCACTAGTCAAAATCGGTACAGTAGATACCCTCTATGGACTATGGATATATAATATAACATGGATATGGATATAATATGGAAAGGACATACATACTCGTACATGCCTTCGAAAAATATTACCCTCTTGTCAGTATAGTTTGGGTAGTGGTTTTTATATGACCGGACATAGATTAAGACTCCAATTAGAATAACGTTACGTTGGTGCGTGTTGATGATATCAGTCTATATCAGTCCACTGCTGGGCATAGGCCTTACCCAATGCTTTCCACAGTGTGCGGTCCTCCGCGCACCGCATCCAGTGACTTCCTGAGTAGGGTATACATAAAAACAGAAATCTATATTTCAAAAACATATTCTTATATTCTTCAAGACCACTTTATGAACAAACTACTGCAATAAGTATTATTAACTCAAATAATGTATACACACGCCATACGGTAAGAAGAATGTCAGAGAATACTAATAAGTTTTTTACCATTTTTTGACACTGGAAGTAAGATTTCGAAAATAAAAACTGGACTACTGGGGAGAGTCTTATAGAGAAGATATCCAAAAAAGTACACAAATGTCGCACCCAAAATATACATTCGGTTGTATTCACTGTATTCTGAATTCGATATCTCAAAACATTTAACTTAACTTAAAGTTTATCGGGTATAATGTTGGAGGCAACTAGAACTTGTTACTTCAAGTTCTATCATCGATCACAAAATTCAGGTAATCGTTTTATATATAAGAATACTAAAAACTAAAAGGTGATGGATGCTTGGGGTTTTTAACTGCCATTTCTAAGCTGTTTATTTGATTTAATCATTTCCGCATTTTCAAATACACCTAAGAAATGAAAAATCTTTTAAAATAAAATAATCAGACAGGCAATTCCAATCAACAAACAAAAATTTTACCACTATATAACACCAATAAAGACAAAGTTTAAGCAATTGCAAAGATATTTTTAAACTCTAATGCAATGGTACTGGAGATCTCAGTCCAGACTATTCTAAAAATATGCTTGTAGTGTTGGTAGCAGTTCGAGTATGAAGATTCACTCAGACGCTTATATGTTTTATATATGCTGATATACCTGATCTGTGTGTTACATAAGTATTTCTACAGAGAAGTAACGATTTTGAAGTTAAAACACTCATGACCAAGACGTATATTTTTGTAAACAAGACTCTATATAGAATTAACTTAATTAAGAAGTAAAAGACTGTTATTTTATTTCAAAGAAATAGGTAAACACAGATGATAAGTGCCAAAGGCTACACATGGCAAGACAGGCTTCAAGTGGAAGTATTCTCGGTTTCGTCTAAGGAGTGAGGTGACGGAGGAATAATTTTAGTCCTCTTACTTATTAGAAAAGGGTGGAAAGGGAAATAAGATTGGAAGGATGTCGAGTGCGATGGATAGGAGAAGGAAAATGCCAATTTTCTTCCTATCCCCTCTTCTTTCTATTAAAGGTAGCCAGCGCATCTGCAACGTGAAAATACTTGTTGCAGATGTCAATGAAAAACGGTCACTTAGGCTTATGACATCGCTTGCTTGTTTGGTTCACTTTCTTGTATAAAAAAATAAAGATCCGTAACAAGACCAGTTACATACTACGTGTTGCCAGCTTTAATACAGAACAGAATATAAGGAGAAGGTGGGGAAAGGTATAAAATACTATTATGCCGGAATCCCCTCTCCCCTCATTTCGAAATACATCAGTTTTTTTCTTTATTATTTTAAGTGTCACACCTTTTTAGTGATCCCTTCGCATTATTTATTGAGTATTTCGGGTGGGTCCAAAATGAGCCAGAGAAAGACGTTTTATGTACTAAAGAAATTTGATTTGATTATTATGTTTTACATATTAATGTTTTGTCATATAGCATTGTATTATCGACTTTATATCTATGAAACATAGCTCCATTAGCTAATTATATTGCTATTTTTAATCCCTCGGAGTGTTATTAATTATTTTTATATGGTTTCCTAACAATTTACTAAAGACGATTGTTTTTATAATTTAGAAAATGCATAATTTAAATAATAAACAGTAAATGTAAATTCTAAAGTTATGAAACCACAAAGTAATATGGTTAATATAAAATTTACCTACATAAACCACGTGCGATCTCTTGGTTCGAATTCCACGTATATTGTCTCTATAAGTTTTTGTTTTTTAGCGTATTCTGTTCAAAATAATTGCCAGCCAGGATTTGTATCCAATGTAGGTAGCTATTTGTGAATATATTGCATATCTGATACGTTCGGCTAAGCGTAGATGGCGATTGCTATCACTTTACTACAATAGAGACAATAATAACTTACACCTACACTTATTTCATTGAACCACAAATCTGAAATTTTAATCATGGTTAGTTTTTAAATATTTTAGAATCTCCGTCTGTTTACTTTCAAACAATTACCTGAAAGTGATTGCACAAGCATATACAAATATAAGCAATTTTGGTATAAAATAAGGAACTTACCTGCCCAATTAATAAATTTCAGGACGCCTGCACGAAAATCTCTCTTCGGGTACACTTCAGAAAACTTACTTACGGCACTTCGCAAAATGATACAGTTCAGTACACAATCGCACTGCGATCATTTAACCCGCAAAAAAATCACTCATCCACAGTTAATGTAAGATATTAAAAAGATCATTCGAAAGAGTTTCAATCCAAAAAGATTTTATGGCGCGTTCGAAATTTAAAAATCGACGTCGTGAGATGCGGCGCGCGAAAGTACGAGTGCACGTCAGCGTCAACGTAGTACGACTGAGCCGGGGCCAATGGGCGGGCCCGTTACATAGATTAAGAGCCGACAGCTTTAAAACTAAAAGCGTCGCGACGACATAATTAGACATTTGTTCGCACTTATCATAAGTATATTATTCATATGAGGGACTCAAGCAATGATTAAAATTTAAATACATTTTGTGGCGACTTCAGCAGAAATTTGTACCGACCTTCATAATTCAACAATGAATTTTTATGAAGGCAAATGCATTGTACATTTTCCAAAAATCTCCATTTATTAAAAAATAAATTTTCCATTGTCAATTGAAAAACCTTCTCTTTCAATTTACAATTTACATTTGCATGCATTGTCACGGGTGACTTAAATAAATTTCCCGTTCCAAAAAAAAGGATCAATTTGCTTCTTATAACATTGAAAACAAGATAGTAACAACCGCCACCACCACCTCAGCCTGTAATCGTCCACTGTTGGACGTAGGCCTCCTGTGCATGTTCATGCACACAAATGTTTGTCCTGGGTAGGAATCGAACCCACGACCTGCGGCGTTAAAGGCAAGTGTCTTACCACTGCGCCAACCGGCCGTCTAGTAGTAACAAATCCGTCTATTAGCAACAAAGATTTTAATTTTAAAATTCATTTATCTTAACAACTGACTCCAAAAAAGGAGGAGATTCTCAATTTGGTTGTATTTTACAGTTTTTGTAATTTCATCATTTATGAACCGAATTTAAAAAGCGTACATTATTTTTGATATTATAACTTAGATATAATTTAGAGAATAAAAAGTTGTCAACATTACCATGGCAACTGATATTGGAAATGAAGTTTTCTATTTGTTATACCAAAAAAGGGATTAATTATACAAATTTGAAGTCGGTTTTGTTTTCTTCTTAAAAAACATAAAAAGATTATTTTTACTATAAAAAGGCATATGCGTTACAGTTTGTTTTTATTGTTTAATGTGTAATACACTTCAAAGAAGAAAGGCGTGAAGTAGTTAAGTTTTCTGCATTTCGTCTGATGAGTGAGATGCCGTAGGCCAAATTTAAGTCCTCTTCCGTTTTTCACCGTTTTCTAATAAGGAAAAGATGGGAAGGGGAAGTGGAGTTAACGGGGGAGGGAGACAGGAAAAGAAATTACTGTTTTTTTCTATTAGCCTTTCCTTTTTCTCTGTATTAAAGGTAGGCTACACATCTGCAACTTTTGCAGATGGCTATGGGTAACAGTCATTTAACGTTAATTGACCCGCTTGCTCGTTTGGGACCTTTTTCCATAAAAAAAGGATTGTGGGACGAAAATTAATTTCAAACTTCCATTTTTATGTGAAGGTATATTATTTAAATTGCAAGATTACTTCTATGCAATAAATTAAATTAATAAAGGATTCTATGAAATAGAATTATAGTGGAAGCAATACACATTACAACATTAATTTACAACTAATTAGCAACAATTTACATGACGTTAAATTTATATACTGACCCGATCCGAAGATTTTTATAATCCTTTTTGTATCCGCTTTTTTCATTTTCAATCGTGAATAGTCTCGTAACAAATAGATGTATAAAATTGCTTTATAAAAATCACGGTGTAAAGCTTAAAAGGAAAAATTAATTAAATTAAGAAAATAAAACGTTCTTTTAAAAATAAGTTATGGCGGTTGCGAGATGACATGCCTTAAAGTATGTGTGGAACTGCGATTGCATACGCCTTGGGGTGAACTGTCGACCCTTGCCGTTTAGTTATTTTAAGACCGCGCTTGTGTATTATTTTATTTCAGAGTCTTTGCTCAGTAATGCGGAAATAAAGGACGGAATGGTTTATAACATTACTTTGTTTTCTTTTATAAATTCGTAACGAAATTAGAGATGATCTTTGATTTTTTTTTTGTTCTTTATAATATAATATGAAAAGGAATATGAAGAAAATAAATAAGTTACTAACCTTAGATATATATAAAATGTATTTCCCAATATTAATTAAAACGGAATTTGTACTTTGAAGGTCTTAAAATCGTTTGTGTTTAATTTCACATGATATGCTTAGAGCATCCATCGTCCCATAGAGCATTTCGTTACATACATGTTGTAACTTTCACCTCCTCATCATAGTGAATTTCAGACTGAAAATAATACGAAGTCGGTATAAAATAGACTTAAAAAGATATGTGTTCAAGATGAAAATCATTTTGATCTTTCTAAATGTTTATTATTATATTTGACCAATGTTAAATATCATTTGTGATAGTCTAGTTTAGCTCTTTGTTCTATGTTGTGTTTTTGTGTTCGTGTTCTTTTAGGTAATAATTGTAGAAATGAATATTCACCAAGAATGTTCAAGTCATAGGTGTTATAATGTGTTAAAGTGTCAATCATATAATGTGATAAAGTGTCAATCATATAATGTGGTACAGTGTTAAATCCCTTCGCGCTTGCAAAGGGCTCAGATAAGAAACACTTGTAAAGGGTTCACAATTACGATTTACAGAATACCCGATACAAGAGTATATCACGAAGTAGTGACAATATTCCGTAACAATCACTGACGAACCAGCAAAAGAGCTCTCGGCTCGTTGTTAGTGCGTAAGCACAAATTCATTCGATTCTAGTATTTCAGTGGGCGTTGTAAACTGTCAAGTGTACAATAAGACATCACCACCATAGCACAGGCATAGAGATGATTAGTATTTTGAGTACAAGTATTTGTAAATACGCGTTCCAAATACTAGTTCCTAGAAGTATTTCGGAGGATCAATTTTATGTATAGTGGCAACGATAATTTACAAATTTTTTCTTTGCTTTGCTTCGGACGATGAAAAACAAAAGAAAACGATATCCTCCAACCTCAAACCTGAAACCTCTCCGAGTTTTATTGGACGGCGAAAAAAACAAAAAAAATAACAAACAAGGTTTTCTTCCCTTTCGAGACCTAAATAAGTCTCCAAGTCTCAATCTTCCCTATAGAGTGTCTAATTTTTGATTATAAAATCCTAAATATACTCCTACTTTTTACGTCATTTTTACTTCTTATTACTTACTTCCAAACAACTCTTTCTATTCTATAATACTTCATACTTCTACCATGCAAAATACTTCCAGAATACTACATATTTCTACAATACGTAAGCAACTAATGCTTCTAAAATATTAAATACTTCTTTAGTACAAAATACTTCTACAAAATTAAATACTTATACATTACGAAATATTTATACCACATTACATACTTCTAAATACTCGATACTCGTTCTTTTAGTCCCCACATACTAGGTACTTAAAAGTATTGAATAGTTTCAAAACCTGTTCCAGTATAGACGTCCCATCTCTACACAGGCGATTGCCCACGTTGTGCGATTGCTACCGGAGTCTTGAGAGCTTGCTTCGGCCAGCTACCATCACGCCTTAGACAAATGAATATGTTCTACTAATCAGGGCAGATTTAGAATTAGTATTATTTAAAATACCTTGATTTTGATTGTATTACCTTGGTTAAACTATCCATAGGAATCAATCCACCTCCACCTCAGCCTATGATCGTCCACTGCTGGACATAGGCCAATGATACGATCAATGGGGGAGCCATTGATCGTATCATTGGGGGGATAAGTGCCATAATCGCCACGCTTGGCAGGCGGGTTGGCGATCGCAGTATGTTCCACCGTACTAAGAAAAGGACGCTGCTGTCCATCCTCCGGTGGTCTTTACATCCAGACTCAAGACAAACAGACATGTTCATGCACACAAAATATTTGTCTTGGGTGGAAATCGAACCCACGACCTGCAGCGCGAAAGGCAAGTGTGTCTTACCACTGCGCCAACCGGTCAGTCAATAGGAATCAATACCCCTAATTATTTTTCGATTCGGAGGAATAAATCGACACGAGTCTGACAGGTCAAGGTCAAAATTGTTGTAGGTTTTTACCTACTATAACCGTCTTTTACAACTCAACTACGCATTCCTTTATTTTCTATTCCTAAATTTCCTTCTTTTTAAATACTTCTACAATTATAACACTAACTAGAATGATATAAACGTTTTGAATGTTAATATTTCTGAAATAACTTCTATATAGAGGAAATTTGTACTTTCGAAGACATAGTCATAAAAATTGAGAAAAATTGTGATTACCTTTTAATTTTGCATCGTTATCCATTAAGAATGGTTTATTTGCATTTTAATAGTAACTTAAATGACGATACAATGAATAGAAGAGCAATCAATAAATCTGCAATTTGAATAATTGCTGTTAAACGCAAAAAAAAATTATTACGCAATTTTTTATAGCATCTCTAAATCTCGGCTTCAGTTTGTAAATATGAATTCTGTATGATACATCAACGAAACGAACTGATTTCGCACAAACGCGCAGATTAATTTAGTTGATAACGACATTTTCAATCACTGCCTCTCTTCTTATTGCTTTTTCCTTGCTCGAGAAGAATAAAGCCTTGTGATTGCAATTTTAATTAATACTAATTTTTCATCTATTCTACAAAGTTACTTTTTTGTTTTTCAACGGGGTATTAGTTTAAACATTTAGTGGTCCACATTATGAGGAAGTAAGATAAATCAAATACGCTGTGATAAAACAGAAAAGACATATGTATCTTAAGCTTTTGGTCATTTCATTTGATTTAGTTTTTAGTTGTTTACAAATAAGTTGTAAATAATATAACAGTATGTAAATATACTGAGAGCAGTGTGATGAAACACCGACCGACATTTTTAAACACTTTTATTTTGCATATATTTATCTATATCTGTTTTAAGATGAGTTGTTAATGTGCCGTGTACCTTAGTTTATTTGAGATCAGGCAACTGCGCTTCGTTTACCACGGACAAACAAGCAAGCAGCGCACCTGTTTTATGTGATTATAGCAACCTACGCATATCAACGCTTTACCGAATTTTGTTGGAAGAAAGTGTGCTCTTTTCATGAAGATTCTCGGATCGTTTCTCTGTTGGGATATAACTAATGATAGTTGATTTTAAAGAAAAATTGAGTGGAACAAAAATGTTTTTGTCAAATAATTTAAAATAAATATATCGTTATCATAAATATCATCATTATTTAATTAACAAAAAATTATTACCAGTTTAGTAACCATGAAAATGAAGATAACATTTAGAATTCCTTCACGACCTCTATGAGATCTAAAGCAAAACAATTTGTAATTCTTTGGCAAATTGACAAGAAGAGAGTTCAAAAAAGGAACGTTCGCCAATTGTAGCAGACTACCTTTCCTCGGTACCAAATATAAAGTATAAATTAGCAACTGTTCAGTGAGAATAAGTACAAGAAAAAGAACAGTAAATCTTATATTTTGATAAAAACACCACACCTTAAGAAAAATATTAAAAGAGAAGACATAAATTATTTCTATATCCTTGCGTGATACCTACGGTCTTAAAAATTTTGTCAGTCGAGGGTCGCTTTGTCATAGATCTAACAACTTAGCTTTTGTACTTTTACTTTGTTTTCATTTTGATTTTTCAATTTTGCATATTCGTTCGAAATGCGCGGGCTGCCCCTTTTCCAAAGTCAGTCCACTCTTATACACCCATATTAAACCTATTTAACCCCTTAATCCATCCTCTCAACACTATAAATATAATTGTATACATACTAACTCACATTTACACCAACACTAGTCATATCGGTCATATTTTAGGCAAAGGAAACATTTCGATTGAACAGTCAATACGTCTGAAGTTACTAAACTATGCAAGATCTTGCGCGTCACTTTGTTTGTTATAATGTCCAATTTATATCCCCGCCCGTCGTGTTTATTTCACTCTCATGCTTTACTGATTCCGAAAGAGTGAATTACGAGGCACGTTCTCACATGAATCATTGATTTTTGTTGCAATAACTTTATTTTCGTACGAGTTTTTCAAGCTTATTTACAGTAAATAGTTACGGGTTAAAACTATCTTCGATTTTCCACTAATTATACACTTTCTACCGGTGCGAATGGTAAGATACTTTCCTTTCACGCCGCATGTCGGTTTGTCTGGTGTCTGGAAGACCACCGGAGGACGGGCAGCTTAGTCCTTTTCTTAGTACGGTTGAACATACTGCGATCGCCAACCCGCTTGCCAAGCGTGGCGATTATGGCACATTTCCCCCCACTGATACGATCAATGGGGAGGCCTGTCCAGCAGTGGACGATCATAGGCTGAGATGGAAATATAGTTTCTAGTTTTTAGTCGATAATATAATATTTTAAGAGTCGTAGAGCCAGCAATATCTGTTGCGATGGGACGCCTCGGGCCAAGTTTCAGCGATCTTAAATAAGACAGTCGTGAAGTAGACACATTTTTAGAGTTTGAGTAAACCCTTTACAATCTAATTTTTCTCTACTTTTCTTATCTAACCCCTTTTCAAACCAAACCCCAAACGCTAACAACGCATCTACAACTGTAAATAATGCAGAAATTTATCGATTAATCTGTCAGTTATTTTTTCCATTTTGCGTTTCAGTAGAATTTATGACGATAGAATCTCTGTTAATAGCGTCAGATGCCAGCCATGTAGAGTCGAGTTCCTTGGCGGTATTCCACTTACAGAAAAATTGCCTAGTTCCTTGCGACGGGCCTAACTCCGCCTCCTTCTTACAAATAACCAATTAGGGTGCTATCGATGTTTTGTCAAAATAAAGTCAAGTCTGTGGCGTACCTGCACTGTACCCCTGACGATTGTTATGACCGCTGTCTTTGTTTTCCGCTCGGGAAGTTGTACGACCCTGCCATTCAGACGAAATCATTATTTGCAAATACTCTATTGTTATAACATTGACCGATCTTTTTTCGTCCTAACACATTTAAAAGTGGCGTCCTATTGGTTATTGTTTCTGCGTCAACGTCTCAAGGCGTACGAAACGTTCAAACATACCGCCAAGGAACTCGACTGTACATCAATTATTTCCAAACATGAAAGTGAGAGTAAGGATTGTGAGTTGAGTTTTACTAATATTTTTTAATGAATTAACTAGCGCCTGAACTTACAATGTTAAGCTGTGATGTGATTTTATTGTTTTCATTTATGATAAAGTAAATATACACATATCTGATCGGTAAGCTGTTTTTTTATATCACCAATATTTTTTTCTATTAAGAATCTTGATGTAGGGCTAAAAAATTAATTCGGGATGAAATCGCCATTTTAAAACATATTTTCTTTTTAATACAATTTCTTATCAAAAGCAAAGCAAAACATCAACAACCTAAGAATTTATTGGTTCTATACAAAACCTACTTCTGAACTAATTTTCAAGTTTCACTAGTAAAGATTCTTTTAGGAGAAATGTTTAAAGCCAGGACGGTTGCCTAACACTGCAGCAATAACGGTTAAGGTACCACCCAGCAGTCAGTGTACATATGCCTCAGTCATGACTGCTGCGAAACAGAGGGTGAAGTTAGCAGACTGCGGTATTACTGATTCTGTCCGTACTAAGCGAGCAGTGACTGGAGCTCTTATACTTGAAATATCTGGCCCTGACTGCGCTTCTAAGGCGGATGCTCTGGCCGTAAAAATGCGGGAGGCGTTGACTGACATAGACGTTCACATAGCTCGTCCATCAAAAACTGGGGAAATAAGACTGATGGATCTTGATGAATCTATCACTCCAACGGAGATTGCAGCTGCTGTGGCACAAACTGGAAGCTGCCTCGTCATAGAAGTTAAAGTGGCTCAACGCAGTACGTAAGGTGGTCGCAGCGAAACACATCCGCTTAGGGTGGTCAGCTGTAAGGGTAAAAATCCTTGCGCCCCGGCCGCTTCAGTGCTACAAATGCTTCGAACTGGGCCATGTCCGCATTCATCGCCCAAACGGAGAGGACCGTAGCACGCGGTGCTAATGAGTGGTTGGTTGCACTGGCTGTCGTAGCGGAGCCCTACCGAATCCCGGATCACGTACGTTGGTTCGGTGACAATGCAGGCTTAGTCACCATATACTGGCGAGGCGGAGTGGGCGAACCCACCTGTAGTCTTCTGGCTAGAGGACAAGCATTTGTTGCGGTCGAGTGGGGATCTCTTGCAGTCGTGGGCTGCTATGTCTCTCCGAACTGCACCCTCGCAGCCTTCGAGATGTACCTGGACAAAGTTAGGGAATGCATTCGTAGATGCCAGCCACGACCTTGTATTATCCTCGGTGACTTTAACGCACATTCTAGAACATGGGGGTCGACCCGAGATAATGTGAGGGGTAGGATCATGTCGGAGTGGGCAGCGGAACTTCACCTCCACCTGTTGAACCAAGAGTCCGTAAGCACATGCGTACGGTGGCAAGGCGAGTCGATTGTCTATTTATCGTGGGCGACTTCCTCTGCTGTGCGCTTGGTATCCGGTTGGAGAGTTCGAGAGGATGTGGTCTCACTTTCCGACCACCGCCATATCATATTCGAGGTGGTTTTCCCCAATTCCAGTGGGGTTTCACCCCGCCGTAATGGCAGTTCTCTGCGACAATGGTCCCTCAGGCAGTTAGATAGCGACATACTGCAATGTGCAGTCATCGTTGCAACATGGATTCAAGCTCCACCTGACAGAATAATGCCTGATCCTGAAAACGAGGCATTTTGGTTTCGGACGACGATGACGTCCATTTGCGATGTCGCGATGCCTCGAGCTAGGCCCCCTAAAGTAAGAGCCGTGTACTGGTGGTCGAAAGACATAGCGCGTCTGCGGGAGGAATGTCTGCGTTACCGACGGCAGTGCACCACGACCAAAAGAAGAAGGCGAGCAACAGCCGAAGAGACGACTAGAGCATATGATGCATATAGAGTCGCTACAAAAGCACTCCAGCGTGCTATTGGTAATGCCAATTCTCGGTCCTGGAGCGAACTTCTAGAGGGACTGAACAGGGACCCATGAGGGCGCCCGTACAAGGCTGTTTTGGGGAAACTAAGACCGTGGGTCCCTCTTCTCACTAAAACCCTGGATCCCAACTTCGTAGGTGAAGTGATTGATGCACTCTTCCCACGAACTCAAGAGAGTTCCTCACCAACTCCCGCGTCGCCTATCAACGATTCTTGGTCTGATGATTTCGTAGTAACCGAAGGGGAGATGAACCGAGCAATAATGCGTTTCAAGAGCCGCAATACTGCACCATGACCTGATGGAATTCCTGGTTGGGTCTTGAGGTTAGCACTCGCCGCCGGCCTTGAGGATAGGCTAAGACGGTTGTTCAGCATCTGCCTTCAACATGGAGTCTTTCCCTCGAAATGGAAGGAGGCGAGGTTGGTACGTATTAAAAAAGACGACAGAACCGAGAATTCTCCTTCATCGTTCCGACCCATTTGCTTGCTGGACGAGGTGGGCAAGATATTCGAAAGAATAATTGCAGACCGCCTCCACCAGCACCTGAGTCAGGTAGGCCCAGATTTGTCCAACGATCAGTTTAGTTTCGGCAAAGACGATCGACGGTGGACGCAGTGCTTCGTATCCGAGAGCACTCATTGCGGGCGATAACCCGGGGTAGTGTGACAATGGCTGTAAGCATTGATATAGTCAATGCATTTAACACACTACCCTGAGAGGCAATCAGGGAAGCTTTAGTGTATCACCGCGTTCCCTCCTACCTGCAGCGCACTGTCGGGGCGTACTTGCACGACAGGTGCATCTAGTACGTGGGTCGGAACGCAGTTAACTACCAAAGACAGGTCAAATGTGGGGTTCCGCAAGGGTCCGCCCCGCCAACGCGAGTGTCGTCTGCTACGCAGATGACACCTTGGTACTAGTCGACGGAAGCAACTTTGAGAGTACCAGTCAGCTCGTCGAGCTTGCGGTGACATACGTCGTGGATAAAATCCACGAGCTGAGTCTGCGGATAGCACCTCATAAGGCAGAGGCGCTATGGTTCCATAAGCTACGCGGAGGAAGGGGACCACCCAGCGCGTCGGTTCGCGTGGGTGACGCCCAAATCAGGGTGGGATCGAGCATGAAGTACCTTGGTCTCATCCTAGATAGTCGTTGGGGCTTCGAAGAGCATTTCGGCCGCTTAGTCCCTAGGATCGAAAAGGTAGTAGGTGCTATGCACAGATTACTGCCTAATCTCGGGGGGCCGAATCAGAGGTCCGCCGCCTCTACGCGGGTGTAGTGCGATCGGTATGGGCACACCGACTTACGAGCGCCCAACGCTGCAGGAAGCTAAATAGCCTGCAGCGTAAAATCGAATCAGGATCGCGCGTGGTTATCGCACTATATCCTTTGAGGCGGCAACAACCCTGGCTCGGTTTCCACCATTGGATATTTTGGCGAGAATGGATGAGCGGACTCATACCCGCCTCGGAGAGAAAACCGAGCACCCGGATGCGGCGGAGGTGCGTAGGCAGGAGCGCAGTCGAGTGTTTGAGCTATGGCGGAGGCGACTCAAGGAGCCACGTAACTTATGCCAGCGCGCAGTCAGTGCAGTCCTGCCATGCTTCGAGGCCTGGCTACATACGCAGAGGAACGCACAAGTTACCCTCCGGGTGACGCAGGTACTCACTGGACATGGCTGCTTTGGTGAGTACCTAAATCGGATTGGGCGCGAACCAACGTCGCAATGCCACCACTGTGACGAGGACCGGGACTCCGCGCAGTACATGCTCGCCGAGTGCCCTGCATGGGAGTTCGAGCGACGGATCCTGTTCCAGAGGATTGGGCAGGACCTCACCTTGCCAGCATTGATAAGGGGTGCTCTGGCAGGGGAGCAGGAATGGGCGGCACTGGTTTCCTTTTGTGAAGCCGTCATGGTCCAAAAAGAAACCGCTGAGCGGAAGCGAGAGAGAGCCGATCTCGCTCGGAGACGACGGTGTCGTCGCGAGGGCGCAGGACGAGAGGTGGCCGCTTATGGCAGACTTGCCCGCCGTGAGGGGTGCGTGGGCTTTGAGGGGGACCAAGCGGGGTCGCAACGCAGACGCGACGGTCGAGAGGAACACTGTGAAGTTTTAGTCGATGCGAGTCCGACATAATCCGCTCTTGCCCCCGCGAGGGCGGATATGCGTAGGCATTTCCTCATAATAAAAAAAAGGCGTGAATGATAGGAATAGTAATCGCATTATAAGGGATAAGTTTGGCTTGAAAGAGGATATTGTGACTAGAATTGTGAAAGGTATGTTCTGCCTAACCCTCTGGGTTACGGGTGTGAGTGCTAATATAAAAAGAATGAGCTCTAGAACTGTATTTAATACAATAATTGATTGTGAAAGTCTTGACAAAACATTAGTTTCCAAAACCTGTAATCCTCAAACTTAGTCGGATCATATCACATGAGGATCATTTAACCACATATCAAAAACGACATTTAAACACTAGTTTTATGAATATGACGGCACCTCAAGCAATTTTTAATAATGGCAAGCGCTAAGCTGTCATTGACGTAATCCGGAGGGCTGGTTGA
>DWLR01001296.1:0-18877 GCA_018246295.1 Papilio alexanor hazarajatica
TAAAAAAATTAGAACGACCTCTTTTACGCGGGTCTTTTTATTGACATATTCCCGATACTTTTTACACAGAGTAGTAGATCGTTAACATATAAACATGTATATTAATTCAGTATTTTTTAATATTATCACAATGTTTTAGCAATAACTGGTACTAAAACTGGCGAATGTGTCGATGCAAATAGACATTATGAGCTTTTCACAATAATACATTGCGGCATTAACCACCATATTCTGATATTATTTTGAGTTACGATTTAGAGATCGAATTGCTTTCTAATGTATTTGTAATCGAAATAGATACATCTATTAAGGAATCCTCATTCAGGGTTTTTTTTTATCAAAAGCAAAACCGACTTCAAATGTGTATAATTTTATTTGTATGTCATTAATGCCCGTTAATGGCAAGTTAGGTTAACCTGTTAAAAGTAGCTAACTTAAGTGTCAGATTTGTCTACTAATAAATTGTACTTGTAGTTTTTTATTGCATAAATAACAAAATACGAACATAAAAATTCAAAAAAATTCTAATCTAATAGAACTTATTTTTTAAACCTAAAACAACTTTCCAAATTTATACAGAGTTGCTTAATTTGATCGTTAGAGTGCGCAAATAATTAAAAAAAAATAGTAAACTTAAAATTAATATTCAGCTATTATCAGAATTTTTAGAATAGAGTTCTTTTTACTCCACAAAAATAAAATATCCTTGGATAATCTTAATCTTTTCTCAAAATCACGTCGCTTACAATAAGTATGTGGGGATTTACATAAAATTGGTTTTAATCGACTGTTACAAAAATGTGTAAATTATTAATAGCAATTAAATAAGTACAATAATACAATACATCACACAATACGAGTCGGTAACCTAGGACTAGTGCGTGAGAGAAGTGGCACCTAAGGATTCACGTGACACTTAAGTAGTGTTGAAACCAAAACTAGTACTTAAATTTCTTAACAGGCTTAAAGTTAGGGGTCGATGGTGAAAATGAGTACTAGTAATTTATAGCCACGGTACGTCTCATTCCAAATCCAGTAAACCAAAACAGGGATTGTCTTAATCCTATGTCTGATTAGTCAATTATCGGTATATCTCGGTATATCTATTGTAATCCAAGGTTCAACAACTTTCAAAATTAAACTGGATCCAAATGCAAATGTACTCATTCCAACAAAAAAAAAATTAAAACTGGTTCATTAACTCAACATACACACAAGTTGCACAAGAGTAATTTTATGCATATGTTTATTTTTTTTAAACATTAACAACAAAGTATAAAAGTACATAAAGACATTCAGTACCTAAAAACAGTTTTTAAGTTATTCATATTAATAATTGTTACATAAATACATAGCTTTCAATGCTACAAGTATGTGTTAAGCTAAAACTTATTAATCATAAACTAACATTAGAACACTCATATCCAATAATCTGAGGACATTTAAATACCATTACATGTATGCGGTTGGTTTGGCCAATAGCCAACGCTCTCGCCTAGTGAAGAGGTCGTTAAGATGGTAAATTTAAAAAGGCTTACTTCTGAAGTATTTCTTGGACAACTTTGCGCTGTTACGTTCATTTTATTATTGGTTCAGTCGGCTCTGTTACTTATCAAATATTTTCTTTTAATTAGATCAGACAAGAAGGTGATTATTATGGTCTCGAGTATATTTATCCTTTATAAAAATTTGATTTTAGAAAACTAGTTTCTATATTTGATGGAAGTAGAAGAATTTTTAAGTATCAACCCAAAATTTTGAATAAGATGCGCTTAGATTTTTACCTTGAGATGTTATATCATCATGAAGGTTACGTTAATAAAACGTATGAATGTATTATAGAAGTAAGAGAAGAGTGGCTGGATCGCGCCGAATGGAAGTCCGTTATATCTGCATACCCATCTCATGGGAGTGATTGGTATGTTATTTGATTAACCTTGCACGCCTTTTAAGACATGACAAAGAAATGTTTACGCACTAATATTGTATTATAGCTATATCTTTGTTGCTTTGTTTTGGCATTGTTGGCTGTCCGGAATCCACTATTTATCATTGAAACTTTACTATATTAAATTTATGTTATACTGCTTAAAGGAATTTCTAAATATGTCTTGGATATTTCAAGCAGACAACGATTATTGATACATCTGTATGCAAATGACGCGGCGAGGTACGCGAGCGAACGCAATCGGCCGGCGTGGCTCCGTGCGGCGCCGCGCGACTTAAAGTACCGAATCAATCTAATTTGTCAATGAAAGTCAGGCTCAGACGTTGATTGCTTACGTGCGGGTAAGATGTAGCATAGTAAACATATTTTTCTTTGTGAGTGGTTTTATATTATACTATTTTGGAATGGATTCCTCGCTACTTCCACTCCCATTTATGTAACTATGTTCTATATAAATTTGTTTTGTAAATAAATATTATTATGAACGATTTTATCCTCTCCCTAATACGGAAATGTCTATCTACCATCTATTAATGTAAAATCGACATACAATTAATAAAAGATGGAATATTTTAGAAGATCGTTCTCATTTGATACAATACTTTACGTGAGCTATAATAGAGGTTTACACAATGTTAACAATAATAAATGTTAAATATAATCTAAATATAAAATACACGTACTTGTTGACAACATTTTAGCGCCGATGTTACCTGGACGATTTCCTAATCGAAGGCAATTGATGTTAAATGAGGAATATGGTTGCTCGCAAATTCTCTTACTATACGGCCACGTTAACGTGGACATTTATTATATAAATTCTGCAATTATTAGTCACTAAATGAAATACATTCTAACGTTAAAAGCAAGACAACAAGACGTTCTATAAATCTTTCATTTCACATGTGGGTTTGTCAGGGGTACAGTGCAGGTACGCCACAGATTTCATTTTATTTTATCAAAACATCGATACCACCCTAATTGGTTATTTGTAAGAAGGAGATAGAGTTTAGCTCGTCGCAAGGAACAAGACAATTTTTCTGTAAGCGGAATACCGCCAAGGAACTCGACTGTACATTTCTTTAGAAGCCCTTTCTATCCACTGTTACTAAGTATATAACGATAGTGATTTTAAAATAATAATCAGAGAGATGGTATGGAAACTAGTTACCAGTTACCACTCATCATCAGGTTATTTCCCTACGCATCACTCTTCGTTTAACGAAATGACATAAAAAAAGCCTAACCTAACCTATACTATTCTGTGTAAACCATGCTATTCTGTGTACAAAAGCTCCCAAAGTTAAAATTACAGAACATACTCATAACCGATAAAGAAATAAATAATAAATAGATAAATGAAAGCCAATAAACTAGAACTCATTTTTGTAACTAAATCTCGAATTATATTTATCATCTCCCCATCCTTTTCCCGCTTGCATAGGGGCGGCACAGTATGTACTATTTTTCCATATATCCTGGACTCTACTGTAGTCCATACTGTTACTGGTTTTGGCTAAAATTTTACGGGCGGCGGCCTGCCTGATGCCAACCCTCCTCGGGAATATACTTATACATTACATTCACTACGACATTAATACACAACGCAACAAAATACACAAAATTTGTCTCCGCTCATATAACTTTCAATTGAATTCATTGGATTGATTCTTCCAGCAGTTGGAGTTCTGCTGCAGCCTGCGCTCGAAGTTCTGGTGCCAGATGTTTAGGATGCAAAAGTTACATATTTAATTGTTTCAACAGCACAGAAGATGTGATGATGCAGCCCAACTGTAGACTCGGGTTCACTGGGTATTCCAATCTGTGCGTAGTTGCAGATCTGCTACTTATAAAAAGCATCACTTATTTTGTTTTCCGCACAAAACTTATGCAGAATATCATAATTAAATAAAATATTATTTATAAATTTAATATTGATTTATAAAATTTAACTAAATTACTTTAAAAATATTTAAGACATGTTGATATCGAATTACATTTAATCTTTGTAATAATGACAGTGGTTGTTTGCTATTTCATAAATATTACATTATTGTTTTTCGATTATTTGCGTCATAGGTTGAAGACCAAAATATGTTTATGTAATGAAACAAACGTTTTCGTAATTATTTTCAATGCATACATTTTGACGCTACAAGTATTGTTTTGCGCACAAAACGTGTCTAATTAACTGTCGGATGCACAAGTTTATACCGTGCTGTTACTAAAATTACCCGCGCGCCACGTTGACACGGATTCATTAAAACATTGTTTTTTTTTGGTCCATGTTATGTTCGTCTATAAGTGATTATGCATTGCCATCCATGCTTTGCCATCCATGTATTTGTTACTAATGTGTACAATTGTTGACGAGTCATTAAATATAATAAGTTTTGTGCGGAAAAAAATTGGTGGTAAATTTGGTCAGCAACAGATCTACAATTACGCACAGATTAGATTAACCGTTGAACCCGAGTCTACATCTTCTGTGTGATGTCGTTCTCGGTGACGCAGAACCAAATGACGCCGACGATAGGCGTGTCCCACACCCCCTCAGCACCCTTTTCGAAATTCGAGCGTAACCTACAGTAGACCCCAACTGGAAGAATCAATCCAACCAATCCAATTGGAACTTATATGAGCGGAGACAAATTTTGTGTATTTTGTGCTATTTCATAACGTCATATTAAATACCTTATATAAGTATATTCCTGAGGAGGGTTGGCGTCAGGCAGGCGGCCGGCCGTAAAACTATAGCCAAAATCAGTTGCAGTATGGACTACAGTAAAATCCAGGATATATGAAAGAGTAGTACACACTGTGCCGACCCTACGCAAGTGTGAAAATGGCAGGGAGATGATGATTAACAAATATTAAATGTTAATTAAGAACAAGGGCAAGTAACTAAGAACCTAGCTCATGTGCCAGGTTACTGTGTCGAGAAGAGTACTGCATTTGAAGGTATTGGTAAGGAATAACAATCGAAGAATTGATAAACTTTAGTGGCAGTGTTCGGAGACTTTGCGTAGAAAGAAAGTCCGAAGGATAGAAAAGGTTCTTGAATAGGTCAAAGTCGGAACTCTGAAGTTTAGATTAGGGGTAGGAAAGGACTGCTCTTCGCAACAAAACGTGGGGAAGTCATAAAATATAAATTTAATCAATATTGGCGAATTCATATAATTATGCACAATTTGTTACATCCTTGAATCACTTTAATTCATAACTTGCACATTGAATTCACATTGTCCTCTTCATATAATTATGTGAACTTCGTGGTTTGGCAGAGGCGAGGGCAGGTAAAAATTAATTGCATGCGTCAACATCTTTCTTCGTGCAACACCGAAACGCCTAATGGAGTACGATGCAGCATCCACTGCAAGGGTTGAACGACCCAACGCATGCGCGGAACAACCCTCTTTTCGGGCTAACTAGCCAACGAGCTGTCTTAGTGCGCGTTCATTCTAACTACGATCAAATTTCGATCTTACCATGTAACGTACTGGATCCTTTTGAAGGTGGCGTAGCTCGGCGGCTACGAGCGGTCGTCAGTGGCTCGTCGGTCGCCGCGGCCCGCGCGCGTCTAGCTCCATCGTAGAGCCAAGATTCCTGGAGACCGGGAAAACTTTACAAAGTTTACGTTGCATAGCAGGGGAACGATCTTTGCGAACAGTTTTTCGAATATTATGTGTGGATTTGTGGGATATTTGAAATGAGGTGAGATTTTTATGTTTATTTTTGTTGTATTATTTCATTTGATATAAGTAAGAAGTAAGTTTTTGATACTTAGATTTACATGATTTTTATGTAATATTATGTTAGTCATATTAAATCAAATTATTAAAAACATAACTAGTTTCAGATCATATTTTTTTCCTAAAATGGATATGAAGAATTCTGCAATTTCTAATTGGGACAATTTTTAGTTAATCTGTAGAATAATAATAAATAATGTAATGTATATAAAGAAGTCCAAAAGATAACTATTATTTACAATATGCATTTTTATTTCTTTATTTAATGTTTTTTTAAGGGTTTTTATAAAAGTTTTTTAATTATTCTACGTATAATACAAATTCAGATTAACCACCTTTGAAGTTGGTTCCTATATTAATCATAGGGCAAAAGTAAAGATTGTAAGTATATCGTGTAAGATAAAATATCAACATATTTTTGTATCTGATTGATTATATTTAACGATAAGTACAAATTGCGCGTGATGTCATTAGTATATAACTCGTGTGTTAAAAAAAATTTAATGTCGATGATGAGGTGAAATAGCCAGTGTGTTGTTAGTTGGTATGCTTTAAATGATGCAGTACGTAGCAACGATATTACACTGTTAAGGCAGAATTTAATGACTTGAATGACTTTAAAAGTTGCTTCACTCAATAAACTTCTCTTAGAAAGCGTTTCACGTTTTGATAGTTCACATAATGTTAGAGTACTGCTTTTTTTTAAGTATTTGAATCGAAGAATTTATTTATAAATTTTACCATTTGTTGATTAATACCATTCCGATACCAAAATTCAGGAAGTCACGGAAGACGATTATATTTAATAATGCGTTTTCAATATTCATAATACTATTAATATATTATGCAATTACAGTCAAGTGCTCTTAAACACTAATCGCTGAAGGAATTAATAATTCAACAAAGTGAAACGGCTATGCATCACATATTTATGTCATTCTCGGAGCTGGAGCTCTGTGAAACTAATTAATCTATTCAATATATCTATGATGTGTATTTTAATCGTAAGTAAATTAATTAATATGAGCTTAGTTAAAACGGAAATTAATGTACATATTGTTGCGTGTGATACGTTAATAGTGTAACCGATACCCATTTTAACATCTGATCACACTTCATATACGAATAAGATGTATTCATATTCGAAAAAAATAACTAAATTATTTAAGACATGAATAAACCATTTTATCAGCACAAAAGGGGATTCGAACATTTTGACGTGATTCAAAAATTTTCTTGCTTTTTTTGTTTTTATACTATATTCTGTTTTGTGAAACTACAGCTTATGGGTAGCAGTCGCTATAAATAATAAGATAAAATTGTTAAAAAGATACAACTCTTTTAATACTAATATAATACTCTGCGTTAGAAATTAAAAACGATGAACACCGAACAAAGACTAGATGATTAAATGAAAGGTTAATTATTAAAATATTGTTTATTTTGTAATTTAAAAAAAGTAAAGAATTGTGCCCTTCAAAAAAACCCTTCCAACAAATTGCTCTCGATGTTTGCCGAAAAAGACCTTGTAATTTCTAACTTACCTTCATATTATATTGAAGAATTCGTGTAAGAAATTTGTAAACATTTCAATACAACGATTGGGCACTGAGAAGGAATTTAGAGACGATATTCACGCCAACGTAAGGGGACAGGTGCCGTCTTATTTGAGATTGATTAAACTCCGGCAGCGATTTACTATGAATATTGTATGGGAGGTCGAGCGAGACCGTTGCCGTTGGTTAAGCTCAAACTATAGCTAAGATTGATATCGTAGTAGCATAATCGCTTTAGAAGTCCTCGTAACATAACTTTTTAATATTAAAAAAACATGAAAAATATTTTATAGAAGAAATAATAAATTTGAAAATACATTACTCTCTAATATTACGTTTGGATCCAAAAAAAAGTCAACAAATAAAGTTAGCTTATTTGTTTCTTTTTCTTTGTTCACAGTTGTAATTTACCCTTAATATATAAAATCTTTTTACTCTCCTTACTACACTATTTAGCATGCATTAACCATTCTAAGCTTTTTTCCTCGATTTGTTCAACGAGGAAAATAATTACCTTCATTTATGTCGTAAAATATTCTTGCATTTTTATAAAAATTAAGCTATGCTGTGCAAATGTATTATTATAAATAATAATAGAATTAAGCTAGCTACTATAAATGCAGCATAATATGTAAATATTAACCTTAAGTTGATAGCACAAAATTATTGCTAGAATTTTTTATATAGATTACTTAATTTAAAGATAGGAATTTATTACTTAGGTGGCGAAGTCTAAAATAACTGACGATACAGCCAAAGTTAAAATGGCAAAGATTTACCATTATAATCCTACCCGCTCGTTAAAGAAGGCCGAATAAAGAACATAACCGATTGATAGATTCAAACAAACCATCTCCTTTTCACGCGGATTACTCTGTTTTTAAAGCTACTATTTTTTTTTACTGAGTTCAATTTTATTATTACTAGCTGTTGCCCGCGACATCGTCCGCGTGGAATTCAATATTGATGTATGTATGTATATGTAATCTGCCAGATCTGTTCAGCTGGTGTGGAGTTACGTGGTGACAAACATCCATCCAAACATTCGCATTTATAATATAATGATATTTTTTACCCTCCGTAATTTTTTGTAATAAATACTATCCTATATCCTTCCCAGTACCTTAATGAAAATATGTGTACAAAGTTTAATGATGATCGGTTAAGTAGGTTTTAAGAACACCCCCCCCCCCATACCCCATCGATCCTTTTTTTCTCAATAAAATATAGCATATTTCATTTCCTACTTAACTTATACATTCAGTTCTTTTTTAAATTAAGTATTACCTAACCTAAAAAGATAAAATAAATAACCATTTCATTGCCAAAAAAAAAACACAAACACAACATAACAAAGTGCATAACAAAACAGACAGTTATTTTTAATCACGGCAAAAATGTCACCTAAAATCTTAGGACGTCCTTAAAAGATATGGACTCGATATTTGTCCTTTTAGAGCTAATTGTCGGTTAGGATGTAGCATTATTATACAGTTGATTAAATAACTAATCAAATTTTCATAAATCGTAATTTTTAGTGAGACGGAACTTTTTTACCCAATATATGACAGTAAAAAAGAACACATTTTGAAAATCCTGATAATCGGTGTGAATATAAATTTTTAGATTTACCAAATTCTATTTTTTATTATTCGACCTAACAAAGCAACATTGTAAAAAATTTAAGAGTTAATTTTTTGACCCGCTTTGTAATAAACACGTAATCCCGTACAAACGAAACGTCCAGCCTAAATAGAACCATAATTAGCCGATTTGACAATACAGATCGAAGGTCAAGTTACAATGGAAATCTCAAAATGTCTATTTCTAACTTTGTATTATTTTTGAACCGTCGTCATTTTATAGAATATCATAATAAACTAAAGTTTCATCCCAATCAACTAAATAGTCGTTTTGTAGCATTTTTTCAGAAGAAATGTTTAACGTAACGCTTTAAATTGATATAACTTTTTTATTTATGCACCGATTTAGATGAAATAAAAACTTAATCTTACGATTGAAGCTAATTACTACATATTGGTGAAAACCGCATCCAAATCGGTTAAGCCGTTTCTGAGATTAGCGCGAACATTTTACACACAAACAGACAAACGGGCAAAAAATTTAAAAATCGTTGTGTTGAGTTCTATAGCATTAGTAAATAACCTCTGTAATAGTTTTGCTAATTTATTTTCCATGTACAGACATCGATCAGTTACGATTTTATTATATGGATAGACTTCTTATTATTCTCAATAGAGGTTCTAATTTAATTATGTTCAAAAGTATACATACTTCTGTAACAGACAATACCGTACCAAAAATTGAGCATAAGAACGTAAACAATTTTTTTTTTTCAAAAGTTTAAGAACATTTTCAGCGTCATTAAAATCTTCAATCTCAATTCTAATTTAACTTCTAACGTCGCCACTCAAAGTTTAGTTATTTTAAATAAGTCGATGCTGAAAATTGTACCGATATTTAAACACGAAACGATCATATTAGTAGCATAAAATTTTGTTCTCTGCACGATAGTATCTGCAAAATGATAAAACTGCTATCCATGAAAAACCAGAGTTTCAGATATTGGACGTGAATAGAAAACGATTAAAAGTGTGGTTAGGGACATAAAATGTAAGGGTATTTTATTTCAAATTATCTATTAAAGAATAGGCGTTAAAATAATGCTTATTAAAAAAATTATTAATGGCCCATCTAGCGTTTGGAATTCGACATTCATGAGTTGACAGAAGATTAGCTAATGTGTTCTTAACTAATATGTTCGATATTTATGAATTTATTACTTACATACGTTACGTACTATTTTCCAACTTGTTCCAGCATACAACGAAGTTGGAAAATAATGAAAACTTACTTCAAAAGTGGTGAGTTTTCTGCCCAAACTGTAAGAAATTTAAAAAGAAAATTCAGCAAAAATGAATTGATTTCAACTAAGTTTGTGGTTCAATTTGTGAAGCGAGTTCGTAAAACTTTTTCGTTATTGGACAAAAGAACATGTGTACGATTTCGTTCAGTGCGTTCAGCCGAAAAGAGCCTTTGAGAGTCCAACATCATCAACGCTAGATCGTTCTCAGGAACTGAATAATTCTTGCACTTCTTTGAAGATAATTATGCATAAATATCTCGGTACAAAGGCCTACCGAGTTTATCTGGTTCAAAAACTGAACCCTGAGGATCCAATGCGCCTTTGGTTTGTTCAATGGGCTGAAGATCGCCTGGCTGAAGATGAAGCTGATGATTTTCCACGTCAGAGTCTATGTCAATAAACAAAATTTTCGCCTTTGGGGATCAAACTATCCACACTTCATATTAGAGAATCCTTTCCTTCTCTGAGATAAGACAATGAGACCCACAACGAGAAACTATTTATAGCGGTTTTTGGTACGCTGGCATAATTGAACCATTTTTCTTTGACAATGACCATGGAGGTGTCGTTACGGTCAATGGTGAACGCTACCATGCCATGCTCAAGGAGTATTCGTTTCCATAAAATGACATGGACGACGTTTGATTTCAACAGGGTGGAGCCACTTGCCACACAGCCAACATAAAAATCGACCATTTGCGCATTGTTATTAAAAATCGAATAATCCGTGTAATGTTTCCGTTGGACTTACTTTTAGAGGGAGCTGATAAGGATGCTAATCATAGAGAGACGATTGAGGCCTTAAAACATGAAAGTGAGACAATTGAAAATGTTGTTGAATGTTGAAAAATTGGATTGATCGAATTGGTTACTGTAAGGCAGTCCTCGGCAGCCATATGAAAGAGATCGTGTTTCATTTTTCAAGTTTGAGATTCACTCTTTAAAAAAAATTTGGAAAAAAATTATTAGTATTTTTATTTTATGGAAAATTCAAGTTCCAAATTTTAAATGGCCTACCTATGACTTTGTAAAGAATTTGACGTTTAAGTTTAGAACAAAGTTCCATTATTTTAGATCAACCTATTTAACGCTAATGCTAATTGCAATGTAGAATAAATGAAGACGGTAATAAAATTATAATTGTCTATTATATTGAGACACTTTTTGTGTTATGGTACACTCTAAATTTACCTAGTAGTAGCAGTATTTTGAAATTTTTTAAGCGTAAAATTATGTTAAGAAAAGTAATATGTGTGTAGAGGCTTGTTATCAGGCGATAATCTCTGCAGTCTCTGTGCAATATTGCTGGATGTTTCCTACGGTACAAATAACGCTATCATCCTGAGGCCGAGTTGAAGCATTAAAACGCTGCGCTTCCGGTACGGAACGAGACTTCGGCTTCTGTCGTATCGTAAACATCCGAGTTAAATAAGCATTGTTATGGTAATGGGCACTATTCCGCGTATGCTTATATGGTTTTCTTTCCTATCAATTCAGTGTAATGCACGGAATTGAATTTTTCTCTTCGACTCAAAAAAAAAAAGAATATACTTTCTGGTTATTAACAAAACTCGGAAGTATTTAATGGGTTTTTTTAAATACAACTAATTTGCAACATATTAATACATGTATGTCAAGTCAAAATCGCTAGCAAATCTGATAATTTAGGTCAAATCGCCAGCAGCGCGAACAAATAGGCCCCTACTTAATATGATATGTGACAAAACCTATTTCAAATGGCCACTGCGATGCTCACTGGCGAACATTGACTTCGATCGACAGATGTTATTTTTTGTGATTTAAACAAATTTAAACAAAAAAAGGTTTCATTACGCAGCTATGACGTCGTTATTTGGACTATAACTGAATTCCTAATATATTTATTTCTGTTTACTGACAGATGTGATATTCAAAGAAAAACTTGTACAACATAAAATATAGTGGGGAAATTTTCCAGCGAACATTGAAGTTTTCATCTGTTTTCAATTGCGTAGAGTCTGACTGCCAAACACTATGGGCACGACTGTGCATTTGAATGTTTCAGGCAGCGCGCCCCGGGGACAGGCCGCAAATGCTCTATTGTTAACAACGTTGGGACAAATATTCACTCGATCCCCAAGTGATTTACCACGTCTTAATTTTGCAGAAATTTCGTCACACGCGATTCGACATTTTAACTTCTTTCCAATAGTAATAGTAATAACGAACTCTTCATATTCATTTGTTGTAAAGAGTGCATTCGCAAGTGGATCCCAATTAGTTTTAAATGCCACTGAACTTTGGGTTCCGAAGACATACCAAAAATTGGCATATCGGTGACTTTAATTGGAATATTGGACTTGAGACAAGCCCTGTTTGATTTTTTAAATGGAGACGTACCATAGCTATAAAGTACTTAATGAATTATGAATAAAATTATATAAATTTTGAAGTTGGTTTTGTTTAAAACGTCATAAAATTACTGCTATTTTTAAAATATGAATTATATATGAAATATTACTTTATCGAATTTTTCGAAATTTACGAATCAATTTATTTTAACATTATTTGAAAGAAAATATTAACAATTTCGTCATCGTTTCGATCCACTTATATGTGTTTAATGAGATCCAAATTTAAGAATCTTTAATATAACGCATACATTGAATAATAGGATGATATATTACGAAATGCAAATAGTAATGAAAAATTAAGAAAAATACATTGGAGACCACGACTTAAAGTATAAATGTGGCAAAACTTTGCTACACTAAAAAACATGTTTTTTAATAATTATATCAAAAAATTTAAAAAAATATTTATATAATACCTACGATATAATTTTCAGTTATATATAAGTTTCAGATATAGTTTTCTTGCCTAATTATGAAAAAGAAACTCGGCAACACATTCATCTTACACAGACTTAAACCTACAACGAAACAAACGAATGTCCCATAAAGTATATGATCAACATATATCGTTTAGTAAAAATGATCACTAAAAATTAAATAACAAATATTCCCATAGTAAAAAAAACAAAGGCTTACTTATTTTAGATAGGTAAGTAGCATTATTTTCTTTTTATTTCAAATTCGATGTTGTCTGCAACTTTGCACGTATATATTTTTTAATTTTCTTTTTTCGGTTATCTTTAGGCATATCTATATTTTATAAGGCTTATCACTCGCGCAATCATGTTCTGTTACTATATACCAATTTTCATTAAGATAGGTTCAGAAGTTTTTAAGTTATCAAGGAACAAATAGACAGACAGATATATATATTTTATACGGCCGAACACTTGCGTAATGACGTGTTATTGCCACACAAAAATTAAAAAAAAAATGTTGAATTGATCTCAGTGAGTCATAAAACGAATATCACAAATACAAATTTAAATTGCGGACAGACTCGACAGATTTAAAGAGTAGTGCATACATATCAGTGAATAAGAACTAGATTTTACTCCACAAAGCCACTTTACTGTAAACTTTAATAGAAGCATTTAGTAATGGTTATTGGACTTTATGTTTTAGTGTCATTATATGTTGCTTTCTATACTTTATCTCGCGACTTTTGTTTAAACTTTAAATAATTTATCATCAACATTGGACAGCCCGTTTAAATATTCAACGTGTAAGCAATAAGTAACTTAATGCCCGTTGCTTAAGCCTTAATTTTCACTAGCGGAAAAAACAACAAACTAAAACTGGATTTCGATTCATAGTTTTACTAGCTTATTTCATTGTTTTAAGCCAACTGGAATTTACATTGGAATATTGCAACTTGTTCTTTGATTGAATTCAGAATATTAGCACCATATAAAATCCTTAATTCGAACTGCAATGCGTACGGTTTTGCAAAATTATATTAAATTCTTATTCGGTGTATATTGACTTTATAAAATTGTCTTATAGTTTTTAATGGAGCAAACACCACCACCTCAGCCTGTGATCGTCCACTGCTGGATATAGGCCTCCCCCATTGATCGCATCATTGGTGGGGAAATGTACCATAATCGCCACGCTTGACAGGCGGGTTGCCGATCGCAGTATGTTTCACTATACTACGAAGAAAAGGACGTTGCTTGCTGCCCGTCCTCCGGTGGTCTTTACATCCAGACTCAAGACAAATAGACATGTTCATGCACACCAATGTTCGGCCTGTGTGGGAATCGAACCCATGACCTGCGGCGTGTAAGGCAAGTATCCTACCTCTGCGCCAACCGTTCAGTCGCACCACAGCAAATTCCAGAGACAGTAAAGTCGTTATTCATGCGCACTTTTATGCATTGTTGATGCAATGTTCTTGAAAATTCTTTCATTTAAAATTTTAATATGGCGAACTTATATAGGAATTTATAATTTTAATAATTTCTTAATCAATAAGCTTTCTTCATATTAAGTTAAGTGACAATGGATAGTGACACAAATATGAAACCAATATGTGAAAAGAGAGTACTCCTAACTTATAGGCCAGCAATGCTACTGCAGTTCCTCTGGTGTCGCGGTGGTCTCGTACCTCAGGCTACCCACTAGTCGTTTGCCACATTACCATACAAAAATATACAGTGAAATTCAAATGTTCAAGGTAGTGTTAAAACATTATCTCTCTGTCATAAAACGGTTTCAAGGTAACACAAAGAGTACTTAACATTAACAAACAAACAAAATTAATTCTATATGTGTACATTTCATAGGTGTGGGAAAATTAAATAACATCTCTTGCTACAAACGTTAAAGATTACCGCTATGTGTATTTTTTATAACACACACATAACTATTATGAAAACGAGCCGAGTGTTGAATACCCAGCGATATATCATGTCATAATCTAAGCCTTGTACTATTGGGGCGATAAACGCCCAATGTTTGTGACACTTGGAATGAAAGTTTAAATGTCGTTTGGGCCCGATATGAATAACGTTCTTATGTGACGTCCTTGCAACATTTAGTAAAAGAGTTCAGCGATATCTGGTCAAAGTATTTCATTATGATAAAAAAAAAGTATTCCGAATGAAGAAGAAACGGGAAGTTTAATTTAATTTCCCAGTTGGCAAGAAAAGTCAGAGAGTGTCTGGAAATTATTTTGTAAGATCAGTCAAATGAATACGGCTGGTATTGAAAAACTCCTTTAGGGGATTGAAAATTATACCAACGATTGTTTTTCTTTTCTTCGTTCCTATCTCTCTTTTTCACAAAGTGTTAATGTATCTAGGCGAAACAAGATGTACGTTAATTAATATTTAGCTTGGGCCACGAGTAATTAAACTTAGTACTTTCATAAAGTAGCTGATCTTGCCCTGCATAAAAATATAGCACGTGTAGGTGGGTAATATAGATACTGTATGTAGTTGAAAGGACTAGACTTTTAACAGGCAAAACTACACGATTAACTTGAAGTAAATTAAAATATAACATCTTCAATATACCCCTAAACAAAATCAGAAAACAAGAGTTCATATCTTTCTATGGCACAACTTAATCCCAACAGTATGATTACATAGTCTATTGTTTTAAAATAACTGAGACATAACTTGCAATTTATTAAATTTCGTATATATTTCTTATTGGCTGTCATCAGTATTGTATTAAATTTTAACATATTATTATGAATGTCATATAACTAAGCTGTTGATTTACCTGAAGTAATTAAAAAAATATATTGTGCTTACAGCCTCTTCTATGCATAAAACCCTTCATGACTTGTTTGTGGGGCGCTTCCTTACGGCATTTAATATAACAAGATGAGGCAAAATTGTTCCAAGTCACGCTCCTTATTACCTTGCCTAAGGTCTGAGATTTTCATTCTAATCGCATTATAACCTTTGGAAATATTCATATCTCCTTTGAGAAAAATTGAAAGACCTTTAAGTATTCAGGGGTTCGAGCGATAACCGATTTACAAATTTTCAATAGCGACGGCTGCCAATCTGAAGGGATGGTTAACCTGTACAAGTAAATAACCCATTTATACACATGCCTATAGTGGGGTATATTTAAACAAATAGGATAAGCATAGGATATTACATTTTGACTGACCGTTTGGCGCACGGTGGGTAAGCTAACTTGCCTTTCACGCCGCAGGACGTGGTTTCTATTCCCATACAGGACAAACATTTGTGTGTATGAACATGTCTGTTTGTATTGTGTCTCGACATAAATACCACTAGGGGACGGGCAGCAGCGTCCTATTCTTAGTACGGTGGAACATAAGGCGATCGCCAACCCACCTGCCGAGCGTGGCGATTATGGCACCTTTACCCCCAACGATGCCATCAATGGGGAAGGCCTATATCCAACAGTGTACGATCATAGGTTGAGATGAGATGGATTTTATTTTGTACTACTTTACTATTATTAACGATTTAAATTAATAAATGTACAAAAATGTAAAAACATTATATGTAGTTGCAGATGAGTAGCTTGACTTTAGGTAGACTATAACTGGATTATAATATAGTTACATAAATCATTGACAATAGTAAAAATATATATGACCCCTGAGAGTTTTTCCCGGTTATTACAAACGGACGTTGCGCTCAAAGTTCTCGCCATAAATATGAATTTTACATGTGATTACACCAAGCGGAACTCTAATAGAGTTGTTTGAAGCAATGGCGAAAACGACGTTTTAACCGGGACCTTTTTAACAAAATGAGACCGTTTTCAAGCTACTTAAGCTTACAAAGTCCAGGGAACTGCCCCCGGGGCAAACTGAGTGGCATACAGATGAATTATAACCGTACGACGTCCGCTCGCCGCGGCCCGGGGCGCTCTACCGACTATTGGTTTTCAATTTACAATTTTATTATCATCGAGATAAGAAACGATTCGCTTTGTGCTCCATAAATACCGGTCCGGAAAATTTGACAAAATATTTGTGCAAACATTTTTATCACCGACGATATCGCTGTTTGCTCACTGGGTTTTATATTAGATTTGATGTCGAACAATCGATGTTTGACCGCCGGCTGAATCGACAATGTTTATGGATAATTCCACCTTTGTACGACGTTACCCAACGCTCAATGGAATATTTACTTTTACTTTGCTCGATGGAATTACTAATATCGACCCCCTTTTCCCTGCTGCCCCGTTGGCTTATTACTTTATAATATATGACATAAAGCTTAAAAGTATTTTTGACATTGTTTTCCGAATTTAAAATATTACATTTCCTTTTCTGAATGTCTTTTTTTAAAATAGACATATACATTTTTACAATAAAAATGATGGTATAATTTATGTGACAAATTCAAACAACTGTAATCCTGTGAATTTGAGATTTTAGCCTCGAAATCATCAAAGAAAGGCCGTCTTCACGAAATTTGTCATTCAAGAAATACAAGGTTTGAATGAAAGAACCTAAGAATGAATTTGGTTCATACTAAGACTTTGCAATCTTGGTTTAATCTTAAAGAGCTTAAGATTAATAGTTTAAAGGTAAATAAAAATAAATGTCAAGACCCTTATTCGAATAGATTTAATTTATCAATTGACGCACTTGACTAATCGTCTCAGATATCAACTTAGGGATCGTTAATACCATAGGTGGCACACGAATAGCGGACGCCTTGTGACGCAGAGAGTTTGCGATTTACTGACTTTTAATATCTTTATCCAATTTTTATCAGAACATTTATTTCATTTATTCAGTATTCTATGGAAAACATTAATGTAACACGCCTGTAATCCAGAGGAGTAGGCAGAAATTACGAATTTCCACTTGGTACGATCCTAGCACACCTTTCTCGTTTCTTCTTTCTTCTTTAGGATGTCCTTAATTTCATCGACATAGGTTTATCTATGTCGTCCCCTACAAAATCTCTACTACTAATTAGTTAGATCATAAACTTACTAATATTTTATTAAGGCCATATTATAACTTAAAAATTAGTAATTAATAAAATTAAAATTATTCATATTTTAAAATTCCTTTGATGTTTTCCCGTACAAAAACTATGATTAATAGAAATATAATGTTTACATACATTTATTACGACCGATGACAATACATTTTTGAAAACTTAGTTCTATAATCAATATCATCATCACTTATTTTAAAATCGAGGACAACGCGACCTAATTACATATTAATGTAACAAAATGTGTAACGAAAGCATTGCGTGTTTTTTTTTAATTATTGGTTATTATATACATTAATAGCAGCAATATTTATGGTCGGTAATATACAGACCGATTATTATGTATAATGTTTGTATTTTTATCTTCAATTACAACTAGTAAAACTTCCTCCATCTCTTTAGACTTGCGCCATTTTGTGCCCTTCGAGGTTCCACGAGGGTGGAACTGCGATATGAGATGAATGGTTTTAGGCTAATTAACGAAACTATATGCTACTCAAACTCGTTTTTAGTCAAAGACTAATATACATGTTGAAGAATACCTATTTTTAGTAGAAGAAAAAGCTTTAAAACTGTTGATGCTCTTTCTTGGCTGATCCTTATCTTTCTTCTTTCTCGTGAAACAAAATATACCAAAACGTAAAGTGTCGTTTAAATTTATACTTAATTTTAATTTAAGTTTTAAATTTATATCTTATCTCGACATGAAAGCGTTAACCGTACAGAAGGTAACCTTTTATGTAAAAAAATGTAAAAAATAAAAACTATAGAAACCAGCAGCATGTGTAGCATACATGTCAAAAATTTGTTAAATATACAATTTACCACCAGTTTGTAAAATGACTAGTTTAGTTTTAGATTAATATATATATATATATATATATA
>DWLR01001297.1:0-18873 GCA_018246295.1 Papilio alexanor hazarajatica
ATATATATATATATATATATTTTCTTCACATTTATAAATGCATTACTTATAATATGTACATGAATGCTGTAGACGTTACTACCCAGATAAAATATTATACGTTCGCAACCGGTTAAAGGAGGTTGTTTTATTTTCAATAAAGCCTCACGTCTGGCCTTCAGGGCGGGAAGTCGCGAACGTAGGGCTCGTTACACTCGAAAGTTTCCGTTTGGCCTTGCCCTTGTCAAGGTAACCTATTATAATGATATTGCGGCGATTTTTTTAAATATCAACTATTTTACGTATATAAGAGTTAATGTTCAATTAATAATAAAATTGGAGTTAGTGAGCGTTTTACGACTTGATAATTTACGACAGCATACGGTTTGGTAATACATTTTATGATAAATATACGTTAAATAAATTAAAAATTACTTATAGATACACAAAAGAAAATGTGTATGGACGTTAAATTTATTAGATAATAATCATAATCGGTTAACTTTACTGGAATAATAAAGTTTACAAGCAAAACAATTGGTCAAAGTTATTTTCTGCTAAATAATTTATTTTCTAAATTTAAATTCTATGATCGCATTTATTGAAATAAAGAAGCTATTAAAGTCTGAAAATGAACTCAGTAGAAACAGTAAAGAGAACAAAATAAGAAAAGCACGTTTTTCAAGACGATAAATATATTATAATATATCGTCTTTTCTTTGTATCGTCTCATTTCTTCTACTAGTACTTCGTAGAACAAGTTTGGGCGACTGCGCACCGTTGTTGGGCACAATAGGTAAACCGCAAGTTTGGCTCATTCGTTGTTCATTTTTATATTAACATTGGCCGACCGCCAGAAACAATGCCCACCTGCCGGTAGCGCCCCGAGGTCGCTACTATTATTGTTTTAAAACAATTAACATTCAATCCATCGAAGAGTTCGACTGTGACAGTTATGAAGTCTCGGACGTACGTGGTTATTGAATGCAATTGAAAAAGTTTCATTGATAATGTTAAATGTTTTCTATTCATTATAATATTGAATTTACATTTAATGTTTAGTTTTACCATAAAAATAAATTTCCTTGTGTGGACGCAGTTTTATAGTGCATAGTAAGTTACTATGAGGCCCTAATAGTAACGAAATTTTACCGGCATTTACTGTGTGTGCTATAAAAATCATTTGTTAATGTCATCTATCTTTCATTTTATATTTTTTGTTTTTTCTTAATATCATAACTTGACTTATATTTTTCTATTCAAATTTTGGCTCATATTTAATATAAGCCACTATAATATGAAACGAAACGCTGATAGCCTAATGGTTTAGGGTAGGGGCTACGGACTACTGATCATGAGGTTGTGGGTTCGAATCCCGACCGCCATTCGACTATTGTCGGTTCCCATATCCTAGCACAAGCGTTTAAGCTTATTTGGAATGGTAAAAAAACACCTCTGGATGTCCCACTTTTACTGAATGATGAATCATCAATTTTAATAAAATTTCAAAGTAATTGTGTTTGGTTGTCATAATATTTTTTGTGTAAATTAATTGTAATAATATAAAACCGGAAGGGAGGCCGGGTCGACTTCATTTATCGTATACTGTTTTATATTTACTGAATTTAGACTACCCCCTTATAGTCATAAGGGGGTGGTCTAAATTCAGGATAACGAGGAGAATGAGTGGTCATTCTCGCACAAATTAAGGTTGTTATAGTGTTATAAAAAGTTGTTTTTTCTATAATTTACGATTTCATGGTGCCTAGATAAATTAAACTGGACTTCGAAGTTAATATCGAATACGAATATTCCCGAGGTGGCTGGCGTCAGGCAGGTGGCCGGCCATAAAAACTATAGCCAAAACCAGTTATAGTATGTATTACTGTAGAGTTCAGTTGATATGGAAGAGTAGTACATACTGTGCCGACCTTACGGAGATGGAGAAAGGGCAGTGAGATGACGTTACTATCGAATACAATATTAAAATAAAATACAAAACGACTTTGATAAAAAATAGATATTTATCACAATGGTCTAGAAATTCCTGTAGAAATCCGTAGCCCAGCGATCTATTGTCTGGAAGCATATGCTACATTATCGTTGCTTTCGACTTTCTCGCAATAAATCTAAGCTAGTTTTTCAAACAGTGGCTTATTATTCACTACTACGGCCATTATAAAGCCATTTTGTCGCCGCGTTTCCTAACAACCAGTAAATATTTTAATCAGTCTTAAGTGTGCGGATCGACAACCTGGTCCTCGATTCTGCCATATTAATTGTGTCATAATGGCGCCATAAAAGTGTCAGTTGATCACCTCTGACAAATATTTGTGACAATTGATTTGAGGAATTTTGATATGGCAATATTGAGAGACGATCCTGTATTTAAGATTATAATAAAGTATTAAGAATGAGTGGCAAAGTTGGTAGGAGACGACCCAGAAAATTTTTATCAGTAAAAATCTGAAATCCTAAAGAAAGGAGTTTCCAAAATCGACGAGCATGTATCCGTAGATGTATGGATATTGAAGAAGCGAGAGAGTTATGCCAGAATCGCGCCAAGTGGAAATTCGTAATCTCTACCTATCACTCTGGGTTACAGGCGTGAGTGTTATGTTAAATTATTAACATGTGTATGTTGATATTAAACGGCAGGGATTGTAATTCATAAATGTAATTTAAACTGATATTAGAAATTTATATTAATAAATATGAAGTATATCTAAAAGTTGATCGACTTTCAATCGTTTCCGATGTAACGTAACCTATGCTACATATGAGTCAATGAATCGTTAACTATAATTTAAAAGTGCCCCTTTTAACCCGAGCTTAATCAATCGCGGGACAGACCGGACGTTTTAACCGCACGCTCGTAAACGTAAGGGAATGTTAACATCTATTAGTCGAGGGCCTGCCGACCTGCATGGCCGGTCAGTATACGGTGCCTCTGCATAAATTGTACCGCAACGCTTTTTACATGGAATTGCTAATCCGATTTCCAAACGGTCACGTGCAAGCGTTTCAATTTTAATACGATTTTTATCTAATTCAATGCATTACTTTAATTAAATTTAGTAAGTAAAAGTAAGTCCGTAAAATACTTATTAGAAAAAAATGTACATAAGATGGGAATATACGGATAAGAGAAAAAGTATGTTTAACCAAATAAACATACGTTTTTAATAGCAGTTAGTTATTCCTGATTTCAATTTTAATCATACTTTTATTAACTATTCGAGTTAATTAGGCATTTCAATTTGTATGAAAATTCAGTTCAATTATAATGCAGGTCAAAATAACGGGTTAATGTTCAATTTCATTAAAAATAAAGCCGATGAAAATTTTTGTCCCCAAACGATATTGAAACGAGCGCGAAAGCAAGGAAGTGTGAACGGTGTCGAGGTCTCGTAAAATCAATTATATTTGCAGATCCCGACTCGGACATTTCTTTATTCTGAGAAACAAGTGTACGAGTTTATTCGCCGAAGTTGGGGCACGCGACGACATCTTTATTGTCCGCTAAGAAACCGCAAATGTTAGTCACTGAGACAATGCCGCCGAGAATCACATAGAGGGATTAATTTATGTATATTGCACAATTTACACAATATTTTTAACTATGGTTATGTAATATGTATTTATGTTCTTTATGTTGTGCAATTCATTTTTGATAAAAGTATGTTAACAACTGCTCTAGACAATTTAAAGCTTTTCTGTTTTAGGTCTCTGTTTCGTTCTGTGAAATAAAATCCGCTATTGGTTTTTATAAATAACTTTCGACCAAATAAATATATTTGTTTCACATTTATGTTTATCGTAAAATAATATAATAAATTTCATAATGTAATGCCAAATGTTAAGTGATTACTGTGGGTTAAAAACATCGCCAACAACAAAGATGTTACATGCCAATATTAGTCAGTATTAATATTTCCATCTATAAAGTATAATATATAAGTAATGTATAAATATAATATGTATATTATAATACGAGGTATACCACGAACAAGCCTATTTATGCATTAGCAAAAAGTTTCTTAAATATCGAAGTCAAATTTTATGAACTGACCTTTAGTACTTGATCTAAGTATGTTTATGTAAATTTTGAAGAGCCAATAGCCTAATGGTTTAAGGTACAATTTACAGATTACCGTTCTTGAGGTCGTGGGTTCGAATCACGGCCGCCATTCGACTATTGTCGCTTCGCATATCGTACCAGAAGCTTTTAAGCTTAGTTAGAATGGTAAAAAAAAAAACTAAAGTATAATTTCCTTGAATGCATTTTGTGTCCCAAATTTTAAAATTAAATTATTTGAATTTTGAAAATACTCGAAAATTAAGAAAACGTATTAAATTTATCATAATAAAATCTGGTATCTTTATCTTCTGACTAAGAAAGTCAAAATAAAATTATTAAAATCAAAGAGATAGCGAATCCATGCACATTAACACATCCGTGGCAATTGATAGGCGCCAAGATTAGAAATAAAGCAAAGACGAGTACGTGTGTACCGGGTTCAAAGGAGATCACGGAGGATATGAAGTCTGAACGCTTGTAAGTTGTTGTTGGTGTCTTATTGTGCGAGCTTTCGTCCCCGCTGTCGCTTGAACTGATGACCCTTCTAGGGCGGGCGGCGGAGACTACGCGGCCCCCTGACATACATACAAACACAACTAAAATTAGATTGTGATTCTCACCGCACGCTAGACGCAAACTAATAGATTATAAGTATTTATAGCGCGCGGTTATGCGTTAGAAGTAACGGTGTAAATGAACTATTACATGACAGCTATAGAAATATCCGCTATAATGCTATTTATTTTTCCTTATTTTCATTAACTTCATTCGTTTTACTTTAAATTGTCACGACAATTGGAAGCTGGCGACCTTTGATAATTTTAAATTAACGAATATAATAAAATATCACCGATTTGATTCTTAAGATGTTCTTTTCGCCTTTGTGTTAGTAAAACAGGTGTATAAAAACTTGTTCAGAGTGTATAATCTCATCGTAATTTGGGGGCGACACATAGATGGCTGCTTTATTTATTGTATTGCCGTTAACTTAAGAACAGGTGTTACAATCTAAATCAAACAAAAATGTAAAACTGTCCTTATCAAACCTTTGCCATACGTCAAGCGTGTACGTTAGAAATCGTCAACATTATTCGATGCACGACTCAGATAACGTGAAACGCAATTTAGTAGTGTTACGTACGTCCGCTGATAGTGGGTCTTCTTTGTATGAAGCTATTTAGGTAGATAACACGGCCAAGCAGTATTCTTATTATATTATATATTTTATTCCGTATCTAAAGAACGCTATATAAAAGTTCCTACACTGGTGGAACATTATATTTATGTCTTAAACCCACATTTTTTTTATAAATAAAGATAATATTTCAATATGATGCGGCACTGGATTAGAAACGATAAATAAATTAATTCACGCATGTTTTAGTAACTATTATTAGAAACAGCGATTACTATTCAGCTTTTCAAACTTATTGGGTCTCACAAGACAATAGGGGTTGAGCCTACTGCCACGAACTGAGCACCAAGTAGGGCTGAAATAAAACTTTATATTATTTCGTTTGTCGGCCGGGATTAGAATCCAGATCATACAATGTAAACTAGACACTAGCTATAACGTCAACTAGATTACATGTAAAAATTTTATGCCTCAATTATTATAAGTACTTATTCTTCGTCTCGTTGTTTTTGATAATTTAAAAAAAAAAAAACAACCATGCTAAGTTCAGTTGATAAGCTAATATTCTTACTTCAAACGAAAATTATGAAGGGACGATACTTCACTATTATCCAGGAAGGAAACCGGATTCTACAAACTGATGAATTTCATACTCTATTAATTAATTAAAATTGCACATCTTGCAGCAACGAAATCGCGCCTTGTATCAATATATGCTCCGAATCGCGCAAAAAGAAAATGATTGGACATTTTCTTTGCGCGGCGGCCCTCGGTGCGTAACGTGTATTTTATTTATTCTGTTTCATTCGTGGCCAATGTTGCTGTCAGAATTTAAAATTGAAGAATACGACGAATAAATTAAGTCATTTAAATAACACTGTTTTCATTGGAGATTTTATCATAACGTAACAGTATATTAAAGAAGCATAAAGCTAAAAGACTTTATGCTAAAAGTATTAAAATTATAACTAAAAGGATACCACCATTTATTGATATTTTTATTATAAAACGAACGATAGTTACATATATTTAAAAATATATATGTTAATATAAATATATGTACGAGTATATATTGTGTACTGTGACGTTCCGGGGAAAAATACGAATCGAATCCCTTCACTCTTCAAAATCAGTATAGTCGTTTATCCAATAAGAAGTCACATTGGAACAGATATAAATATGTTCACACATGCATTCTTGCCAAAACATAACCCTCAGACAAGACCGTAGTTTTCCATGAGTCTATTTGCAATTGTAAGTTGTATCTGCTTATCATCAGTATTCATGTCACGTCTTCACGTCTGACGTTAGTGCTGTTTGTCATTACGTACTAACTTCATTTTTAGATAACAATGCGAGAATTAAGTCACTCATCGGTAGACTGACTGGCGCGAACTCCATATCATCCTCTGTTTAACGTTGACAATGCCGATTGAACCAAGTGAGTGAACCATGAAAGTTTTCTTTTAGAAATCTTTAGTTGAAAATCTTCAATTAAAAACTTGTCACTCCTTTTTTATCGGGGCATTTCATCATAACGGGGTAGATAGAGATCTTTTTCTTTAGTTTCATCTCTTAGCGGAGGTTGGCGATCATTACGGCTGTTATTTCTTCTCTAGCTGCAAAAAGCTGTCCTAAGCAATGGCTTCCTTCTTATGTACCACTGAGACAAGATTTCTACCCAGCCCACATCTACATCGGTCTATTATTTTTCCCTGAATCATTGAATCATTTGCAGTACCTACTTCATTTTTACTGTTCCACATAATGTGATCTAGATATTAGAGATAGTAATCGCTATCAGCTATGCACGAAAGTAATAAACTATAAATATGCACTCACGCACGTAACTCAGTGGAGATAGCCAGAGATTACGGGTTTCTATTTGGCGCGATCCGGGCACAATTTCGCTTCTATAACTATTCATGCTCGTTGAATGCGGGTATTCCTTATATCGTCTTCCTTTAGAAATGTCACTAAATTAATAATAGGTTCCAAAGGTAAAGTGAGTGAGGATAATGTAAATTATTAATAATATTTTGTTTTTTTATTACTCTGGTAAAAAAAAGTGTGTTGGTACTATACTTATGCTTACTTTCACCGACGAATAATATGTTCCGTGAAATTTTACTATAAGATACCGTTTCTGTATTTTATTCCTTCAATAATTTAAGTTAAATTATTGTGAGCCTTTATATGGTAATTTCGTGTGCGGTTCATGGCTTCATTGGGAGTTCAGTGAAAGAATTATTGCTCACTTGATCAGTAAAACATTCTGCTTTATCGTTGAAATCGTATCTTCATACCGTTAAGAATAAAATCCCAAACATTCATGATAATATAATTCATCTGGTTGTAAGTTTCTAATTGTGAAAAAGTTAAGATCGATTCAGTACAATCGAAGAAACATGCTTAAAGGCATTTAAATCAAATGTTTCAATTGCAAGTAGTAGATATCATTTAAGCCCGGTTTCTGAAAGACTTGTCAAACTGTTATTCAACTAACACTTCTGTCAGTTTATGATGATTTTAAATGAGATTTTATTAATTGATTAGATTAATTGCAAACATGCTTTCTAGCAAACCAAATTATGTTAAACAACGATTAACTATAGATTATTCGTAATTTGAATTGTATGACTTTTCAGAAACGGCCGTTAAAAATGCGGCTACCATATTCTTAATAGTCCGTGATCCCTATATGTATTTCATATAGACATTTGAAATTATTTAATATTTTTAATATTTATCGAAATTCACAAAGTCCAGACCCTCAAAGCAAATGCGTGAATTATTCAAAGAATGTAGGATATTTCCTTATTATACCTAAATTCACATGGTACCATAATTTTTGCCTTTTCCTCTTAATTGAGAAGTCGAGGCCGGTGTAACAGAGCAAGGAATTTTATTAAATTTTGTACAGGGTCATTAAAAACGTTAAATAAAAACCCGTTTAAGAACTGACAGAATTATCTTCCACAGTTTTTGTAATAAAGCTGTTTTAATAGAATTTAAATTATTAGATTCATAACTAGTACATACGTTTAAAGATTTGTACATACTGATAATTCGAGTACTATGAAAAAAATCCAGATGTGATAAGCTAGTAAAACTATTTTATATTACCCAATTTCATAGGTATAGTTTAATTATATATATACACGTATAATTATTATTATTACACACTACATACATATACAGATATGAACATGTTAGCTTAAGCATGTAAAAATACGAAACCTCTTAAGGAATCTTTTATTCAATGCACATTTGATCACTAGCCAACTAATTTTGTTATTCAGGCAAACGAGTGTTTAACAAGTTAGCACAACCCTCACCGGCAATTGACTAAATAAAACTCAAAAGGTGTTTTAGAAGCCTGACTTCGTGGACACTATTATTGCGAACTTTAACATGTGCTAATTGTACTACTTACAATAACATTTCGAATGTTCATTATTTTACTAAGTCTAATATAGCACGCAGAGTGTGGGCTATCTTTGTATTGTGCTTATTTCGATGTGAAGCCATCGTTGTTTAATGGTGTATTCACCACACGGCAGTGACAGAGATCCATTACCCCACTTGAAAGTGGGATTCTGACTTCAAACTTTAAATCCGTTATGACGACTTCACATACGCGTAATATTATTTGCTACACAGCTCTTGCTAAACATTAATACATCAATGTTGAATGACGTCGTGGTCGGGAAAGATTACATTTCTGTAATTTTATACGTTTTAGAAGTGCATCTGTTAGAAAGAAGTCTATAAGCCGTAATTGATATTGACTGTGTAGCTGGGTTGCACGGATTCTAAGGCGAACTACCAAAGAGAATATTGTAGCCTCATCATAGAAGGGCATAACATAGTAGAATATTATTGGTGAGTTTTACGTGTAACAGATATCGTCTTAAATCCGAGGGACGACACCGATTTATTTAGTTGACACGTATTAAATTTATGTCAAAGGTGAAGCTAAAAAGCATAGAGGTTATTGACTCATTGTTAGATTGTGTTTCCATTTGTTGACCAAATTGCATAAAAATACACAAACTCAAAACAATCAGTTTGCTTACATAACATGCGTTATCTAGAAGACCGCCCACCCACTGGTTACGTAGGAATGATGTTTCATAGTTTGCATTTGGTTAACAAACACTTTTCCTTTTGCAGGCCGACATAAATTATTAATGTTCGTTAAGACATTTTTATATAACTGAGAACATATTTTATTATGAAATACGCGATAAGTTGAAGATAAAACTATTTTCGACTAAATCATACACAGCGGATATATGAAAGTTGCAGGATATTTTATTATTTTTGATTTCATTATTTGTCAAGCGAGACGGAATAGGTTTAATAAAAATCGAAAAGTGATTATTATAGATATTTACTCTAATTGAAATAACATTATGTAAAAGATAGAAAATGTTTTATCACTTGTGCCCTCTAAGTTTTATACTTCTTACATTTTGTAAAGTTCTTTAAATTCTTAAATTATGAAATAGTCCTTCTTTAGTTTACGAAAGCTTTATTTTGTTGCTAATATGCAAATTAAGTGATATTTACTATAACACAAATATTAAATCTAGGCAGGCCCCACGTTGGGCGCCACTTTACTATAACACAAATATTAAATCTAGGCACGCCCCACGTTGGGCACAGATTTACTATTACACAAATTTATTTAAAAGGAATGCACGTGTGTCTAGCAAGGGCTCCTCCAGGCGACTAACTCTATAGGGGTGGCGAGTGCGGCGTGGGGCGTAGGCGCATGTCGTCGTACATACATTGGGGGTTTGCGTCACTCGGGGTTCCTCGAGTTATACACAAGTTTATTTCGTGTTACATTTGACTTGCAAAGTTTTTGTAGAGAAAGCCTACCGTGCCAACTTTTTGCTTAATTGTACGAATGACTAAACATTAAAACGTATCATCCAGTTCTTTACACGGTAATTGATAAACCAGTTTTGATATTTGTATACTCTGTATTTGAATTTGGATTTGTACATTATTTACACACGGCCATCTGATCCCAAACTAAGCAGAGCTTGTACTGTGGAAACCAGATCACTGATATACTACATATAGTAATACTTTTCTTTTGTAAATACATACATATATAGATAATTACACCCAGATACAAGAAAAACAAACATGTTAATGCCCACAAATGTTTGTCCTGTGTGGCAATCGAATCCACGAACTGAGGCGTGAGGGGCAAGGATCTTACCACTAAGCCAAGCGGTTAATTAAAATTTAAATTAATACGTTATGTGACTTTCAGGGCTTTAGCGTAGGTGTCCTATCTTTTATACACTTATAGTTACATTATATTAGGGGTGTAACTGTAAAAAATATATTTTATAACAATAGTAATCTTTTAAATTATATATATATATTAATAATAAGATTAGTTTTTTATTTTCTTTCTACATTGTTTTTAAACTGTGTTATTCTTAGTTTTAAAATTGAGCTACAATACCTTCAATTTTATTGTAAGTAATGAATAACTGTAAAATATAATATATGTATAAACACTAGAATAATAAATTTTACATAATTACTTTAAAAAACCTAGATTTTATATCTTAGTTATTATTTCTACTGCGAAATATCTAAACATCAATATATCACGTTCTAAACGGAAAGACCGCAACTGCTCCGTTGATTTGTAATTTCCCGTTTACTTAGTTATACTTTAGCCAAAACTCAAAACTTCCGCATCGCACCATACTTAACCGTACAAAGTGTCACCTAATCGGTTTAGGAGTCAAGTGCGGTCAACTTGACCCGAAGTTACATCGTTAAAACGCATAACACGTGTTGATAAAGGTGGGTGAAAGTGAGTGGGATACGGAAAGGCGTTAATGAGGAAGTCGGTATTATTATGTATTTATATGTTGAAGCCTTATCACTTTATAATAAATTCTTCGTTTTATTAATATTAATAATATTAAAAATAATTAATTATAATAATAGCAGTTAAATAATAATCTAATAATTTGAATACCACTGAAAATGTGCAATAAATGTCACTCTATGAATGTATTACACACAACACTCCATAGATGAGTAGTTGGCAGTTGGCAGGTCGGCTTTTAAATACAAATACTACAAATGTACCTCGGTTTGAATACTGAACTATTTCTTGAGATATTGTTTAATGAATTAAAGTTTAAATAGTTGACCCACTGACTATCTGCCCTCTGATTCTGCTTAATGTAATTGGATTACTCGATTTAATTATTAAATAAAAATAGATCCGTTTCTGATATCATACAGATGTTTTACATAAACCGCGCCTTTTTGTAATGAGTCAGTTTGTTTTGCATTAAGTTTTCATAGCGAATTTTTTTGATGCATATGACAGCCCTGAATATTTCTTAATTTGAAACTTCAACGATGCTCCCAATTGCTGCCCACACACCGCGCGCCGCCCGACCCTCAACGCCGACAATTCACAAAATTACTCTTGAGGTACCATCCGCATAGTTATTTCTCCTGAGGTCATCATCGTCATGCCATTTGCCCTAGGATTGTAGGAAAAAATTGAGACAATATCCATAAGATTAAAATGTTTTATGACATGTAAATGCTAAAAAAGTATAGTTACACAATATAAAAGCTATCTGTTACTTTAAAATATAAAATTATTACCCCGGGTATTGCCCAAGGTGTTAATATTTCGGACATATGAGTCCAAAAGTCAAAATCTATTATTATCCACATCCAGTTTAAGAAAACGCAAACACTTTTTGATTCCTCTTAATTCATATTAGTATCAGTTACTAAATTATTTCAATAGATCAGAACTGATTTTAACGACAACCTTCATGCAAGAACACAGGACGTTTCTTTTTCTTTATTTCTTCGCCACATTTGTTAATTTCGATTCATTAACCAACACTAACTGATACCTTACATCTTTTCATTTCGCCCGCACCGAGATTAAATTCTTTATAGTTTATTTATTGTATCGCGTCGGAAATGGGCGCTGCCTTCAGCCATATAAGTTAATGATGCGTAAATCCAACTAGAACTGGCAATGGGGCGCGTGGGAAAGGTTGACTTAAAAAGAACTTATATTTTTATCGCGATGAAATTCAATGATTTATTGTCATTCACTTCCGGTAACATTTACATTTCACATTTGTATGTCGCTCGTGTGATTGTTTCTCGGGCAGCGAGGTTGCGAGTAAGTTGGTGCATTTCAATGTCAGTTTACGGGTCAAGGAGATTAAACATTTATTCAGATCATTGTGTCAATTAAAAAATTACATGACTAGTAAATTTTAGCTAATATTGGGTATTTGCTCGATATATGTCTCTGTAAGTGGAAGACTTTCTTGGGAGGGCCAATGTAGTAAGTCACAATCAAGATACGAAGGCGGTGATGACAAAGCGGAAACAATATCATAATGAACTGTTCAATACGAACAATACAGTGTGAAATATCTTCACCATAGGCAGCATCACCCTATGGATGTGCACTTCTGAATGTGGTCTTCTCCTAAGATCCTCACAAAGACCCCTGAATTTTTATCTTAAGGTGTCTTAAAATAAATTTTTCATTACCATACTGACAAAGATTTTTATCTAAAGTAGGGACCGGCAACACGCGGCCCGTGGATATCCTATTTGCGGCCCGAGATTGTTTTGTAATTTAGTCCTAAATATCTAAAATGCTTAGATTTTTACGTATACGTAACGTTTTAAGTGTAAGGATTAAATCGGCTATATTTTAACCGTTTTAATAGTATTTTTGAGATTTTTTTTCATCGTCATAGGACGTGACTAATTATACTTACATTAAGCAGTTATCTCTAAACGGTGATATCACAAGTGAAGCCCGCCTTTACTATATTTTTCCAACTCGTAGCCCTTGCCTGCCAAAAGGTTGTCGACCTTTGTATCTAAAGTAATTAGAAACAATAAATAAAGTAATATATCTTTATACTAATATAAAGACGAAGAGTTTGTTTGTACGCTCTAATTTCCGAAACTAGACATCAGATTTGGAAAATTCTTTTTGCATTTAACATCTCAATTATTAAGTAAATTTATATAGGCTGTTTAAAATAACGCTACAATTCGAGCAGCCAGAAAAATAAAGATGACACGATAACGCGAGTGAGTGCTTTGTACCGCTTCTATGTATATATAATAACAAAGTATGTATGATAGATGGATGGAGATGGAGATCTTGTAGATAATTGTAGGTTATTTTGATAGTCTTTGCTAAAGTTCGCCACTAACCCGTGCAGTTCTGTTTGTTCAGTATTCGTGAATATTATTATCGATTAGATAATTACTCTATCAACGGTTATTAATTCTATCAAAGGTTTCAATTTTGTACACCACAATGATTGTAAGCACCAAAGACCTTTGACAACGGTGGAAGGATTTTCTTTCTTAAGAATAATATCAATAATTAATTTCTCTGTCCCTCCTTCTATCTGTAAAATATTGTCAGATGTGACAAAAAGTATCGACATCTTAGATTAACGTAAAAATTCTTTAAATAAAATAGAATTTCAATGAAACTGAAACTTTTTTGTACAAAAATGGTTTGCGAATAAACCCATAATACAAACTATGAAAAGAAATGATTTAGCAATAGAAACGTAATTGCGTTACAATGCATACTCACCGACAATAGTGACGCCGGGCATGCAATACGTTCCTTTATTAATTCTATAGTTCATTACTGTTAATTGAATGAAATGCTAGATTTCTAACCTTCAAATACCAAAGCAAAATAATTTACAATTAGCGCACGTCAATACACGTCAAAGTAAACATTATATACGAAGAAATGTCTGACACTAATGCCCATTCCATCTGGCTTGCTAGCAGTTGTTTGGAGACTGTATTTACCACGTGGTGGAAGTTGTGGCATCCGATTACATATCAAGTACCCGGATCGAATCCTGGAAGACATAATGTCGTTTTGGAAATTTGTGTACTGGAAGTTTATTAAGTTCATACGTTCTTATTAATAATATTTTAAAAATAATCTAAAATTAAACTAATTATTGTGAAAATGAAGCAGTTAATACGGATAAACTGATTATATAATCACTTAAACTACAATTCATAAGAATAGTATTTACGAGAAAAAGCTTTTATTATTTCTGTTTACGATGGCTGCGTAAAATGATGTAAGATATAATATTTGTGTAAGTATTGATGATATGATTATTTTATTTATTCACAATAAAAACAATGGTATATGTGGTAATAAGAACCAGGGAATGCTTATTAATATAACTTATTTACTTAGCTAATTATTTTTTAAATCATACATTAGTTCGGTTAACTTTATTAACGTTAACGTACATGATATAATAGCTGTTCACAAAATAGCCTTGATAAACGTCAATCAAAATATCAATTGGATAATGATTGTGAGATAAGAACTCTCTGATACTGACAATGCAGTTATGATTGTTCAGATTAGATAATAAGGAACAATGAGAATCACCGATTTCTTTGCCGTGCCGTACAATAGATGCTGCAACAGACCGACAACACCGACTCTTGTATTGTGAACACACGTATGGGAACTTGCCTCCGCTGAATTGCACAATTATTTTAACACCAAACAGTAGAATAGTACTGATGTACAATGTTAAATGTCGAAATATCTTTTTTTTTTGCATATTTTAACTAATTTGTATCATTGAGAATTAAGGTGTAAGAACATTTTTAATATTTCGTTTTCACTTTGTTAAGGTAGGGCTTACAAATGACACCGTCTTGTTTGCAATTTTCAACGATAGTAATGAAAAATGGGTATATTACATTTTTTTAGGATATAGACGCATCTAAAGTATGGCATCATCTTGCGACTGGGGATTTTTATTATGACAACAAGGTATTTTAGGAACAATCGATATCATTGTTTTGCTAATTTACAGAGCCGCCGCGCGTTACTGCGGCGGTGGGGCCACGCAGCAAACGGGTGCAGACGCCACAGCCCGCGCGGACGCCCGCCACGCTGCCTGCCCCGCTACCCGCCACGCTACCCGCTCCGCTCAGCGCCGCGCTGCCCGCTCCGCCCAGCGCTCCGCCGCGTGAACACGCCACAGCGTTAGCGCACGCCGCTAAAGGCGTTGAGGCGTTGGGAGTTTTAGTGCAGTATTTAGTTTTTAGAGTGAGTGTCTTTGTAAATATAGTTAGATCATAGCTCATACATATTAGTGTGTCAGTGATAAGTTCATCGGCAACAATTAGTAGAATTACAGACGCTTTGCAGGCTGTTATGTAGGAAAGAGTATGTTAGGAAAAGAAGAGGAGGAAAGGATGGGGACCTCACTTATCCGCGCAAATATTCAATAATAAACATCTTAAGTTAGGAATAGAAGAGGAGGATGGGGACCTCACTTATCCGCGGAAATATTTAATTATAAACATCTTAAGCTATTATCTTAAGCTTGGTACAATCGTGAAGAGACAAAAGGTTGATACAATATTTAGCATGTACTATATAGGATCGTATGTAATTTAGGTCACAGGTGTGTTCATTAGCAAATCTTAATTACACGAATGTTTGGTTTCTCATTTCTCAGCTGGACGCACTAAACGGCGGGTCGTGGCGGCTGGAGGCGGAGCGATGGCGCAGCGTGGCGGCCGCTGAGCGCAGCAGCGCCACGCGCGCAGACCGTGATCGACAGCAGCGCGCGCAGAAGGATCTCGACACCAGTTAGTATTACAGATACTGTTGGTTTTTTCTGCAATAATTAATGCAAGTAGGAGGCAAAAGAGAAAACAGGTTACTTGACGTTTAGTGATCATAGACCATCAGCAATAAACAGAATGAATTTCAAATGGGTAGTATTTCTTGATATAGCTCCGATGAATGGTGAATAAAGCTTGTCCTTATAGTACAGTACTTTACTTTTTTCCCAGTACTTTATTTAAATTACTATATCTACTTTATGAAAGGAGTGGACGGGAAAGAAGAGGGATTGCGCCTTCGGCACCTCACTCATCGTTCTAAACGCAGAAGTACAAAATATCTTTAGTTCATGTTGATGTTCTGAGAAGTCGTAGTACATCACCGGTTGAGCTGACCCATTCCTCATATCAAAATAAGGCGGAGAGCAACGAAGAAAGTTCACTAAGTTGCTTATTTTTTTATTTGTAATGTTTTGATTTAATAAACATTTAATACAATACGTTTGTCTGAGATTTTCGGCGCATACATTCGTGTTGGACACTTAAAATAGTATAAAGCTGTTCCAAATCTCTAAATGTATACCATCTGTAAATATGGGGCGACCTGAATATAGAGACGATTGCCAAAACTATTTTCAACTTTCTGATACAAATAGATAAATTTATGTTGTTATTATTTTTGTTGCTATTGTATTGTGACAAGGGCATGGGAAGTTAACGTAAGGACATGTGAATACTTTGTTATTTTCAATTGCAATAGGTGAAAAATACGTAAGTGGACCTTGCTGTTCACCCCTGAAATTTGTGGATGTAGATAACTTCTACATATCTTGCATACAAAATCAAATTTTTAAACGGAAATTTTATCGATCCCGATATATTAATAAGTAATTAAATCATTTTTTTTTCGATATGAGTACTAGTCGGCAGCCAAAACAAATCCAAAAAAAAAGCCAAGCCAAAAAAAATTAACACGTAAATGCAAACGAAAACGAAAAGTGGTTTAAATTTAGCGAACGCAAAACGAGGTTACAATCGAATGTCTACTTAGAAGTTGGTTATTATCAATTCTAAATATCAGCAGCAAATATGTCAGAATGATAAGTCTCTTTTAACTATATGCTTATTTTATCTTCATCGTTAGAACCCGGTGAAACTATGGATGCTCTTTCAAGGCTAACTGCGTCATTAGAGAAAAAGTTGACAGTATAAAAAATGTTTAACAGATTAAAATTAACTTTCAACCCAGGGCAAAAAACATGTAATTTAATAGCAATAATACAAATATAACACGATTAAACTATCGATAAATGATTTACGGTAGCTTAGTTTTGTGAAAATTTTATACGAAATGTTTGAATTACAAAAAAAAAAAAATGTTACAATCGACTTTCAATAATTTGACACTCATTAATTTGAATCTCTCGATAATTTGATTTTTTCCGTCCCTTGAAAAATACTTGATAAATTGAATAAAATCAATGTTAATTGGTCTCCTCGGTAATTTGAAGTTGAAGGAGTAGTATTTTGCTGGCCAACATTCGATAGTGTGAAGTCCGGGGTTCTTTTCGAAATAAAAATTTGTGAATTATTGTTATTGTATTTAATTATTAATACATAATAATCATATAGAAATGTCACGATGAAATCACGTTAATAAGTTACGATGAAATCTAGAATCTAAACAAGCGTTTACATAACCACAAGGGGGAGGGGGCCCCTGGTGGTTATTTAAACGCTTATTATTTTGAACTTTTCGTAATTTGAAATTTATCTCTGTTCCCTTTGGTTTCAAATTATCGAGAGTCGCCTGTACTACGTAAATTCTCTTTTAGGAATTTATACTAGATGTTTTATTTTCCAGTCGCAGAATGCCTGAGCAAGATCTCAGAGCTAGAGATGGAAGTGTCTTCCAAGGAAGAGGCCAACGCTCGACTCCAGGCTGTCCACATAGAAGAGGTGGCCGCTTTAGCAAATGACATCAAGGGACTTAAAGTAAGCAAACTAAAATAAAATATTATTAACAATCACGTTGCTTAATGTAAAAATTGTTACCATCGTGGGATTTTGAAGCATTAAATACTAAGCTATTTTTTAAAATTGTAGGCTGAGATTACAGATTTCCATCTAACACAACTTTCTTGTCCATGCATACTCTACGCAAACCTGCTCGATGCGTCTACTGGTACCCTAGACTTGAATAAAGGAAAACCAAGCTTAAAACTTTTTATATTTTTTTAATATTACAACTAAGACATATTTGCTAAAAGTCGGTTACATTGGTGATTTTAGGATACGATAGAGTCTTTGAAGCACGAGGTCGCGGAGAGCCGGGCGCGGCTGCACGCACACAGCGAGGTGGAGCGCACGCTGCGCGCGCAACTGGAGGCGGCGCGGGGCGAGCGCGTTGAGGTCGGGCGCGCGCGCCGCGACGCCGCCTGCGACCCCGTGCACTGTGACGCTGAGGACTGCCAGCTGCGGCTAGAGGCCGGCCAGGAGATCAGCACGGACGCTAATGAACTAGCTGCTGAGGTTGGTTTAAATAATATTTGTTCATTATTTAATTTCATTAGTCAGATAGTATGATCTGCTTGTACAGGAAGATATTTGATTTTTCTATTTAATGTAAAGAAATTATTGTCAGTGTCAGGGTTTTAATTATAAGCCATAGAGAAAATGTAGAGCATATAAAGTGAATTTACTTTTGTGTCTAGAGGTATTAAGTTAATCAATATATGAATTTTAATGTTTCTCAGCTATACTGTACCCAGATTGACGGAGTCAGTTTGTCCAAAATTAAATTTCTAATTAGTTATCTGAATTGCAATGTTGATTGTTCTGTAGGTACGATCCTTACGGGCCGTGATCGAACTGAAGCAAGCTGAGATGGCGTCCCTTCGCGACGCGCGAACAGAGTTGTGTGCGGAGCGCGAGAGGCGCGCGGCGGCGGAGCGCGAGGCGCGCGCGGCGCGGCATGCGGCCGAGGAGC
>DWLR01001298.1:0-18868 GCA_018246295.1 Papilio alexanor hazarajatica
AGAGCACTAACTTTTGGAGTTTTATTCAATATTGTAATTTTTTCAAGGTGGTCTCAAACTTTTGGCCGGCAGTGTACATATACATATAGCGCGTTGAGCTTAATGTTAGCTTGTTGAGCGCCTGTCTACTTGACTTTGTGGTGCTGAAACGCTGTTTGTGAGTTTGCAATCATTTCTAATGAGTGTCTTGTTTAATATCCATCCCTTGTATATTCGCAATATTTTTAATTTTAATTTAATTTATATGAAAATTAAAATATTGTAACATACATATTGTATTACACAAGAAGCGCTAGGAAGGCTTTCCTTCGACAGAAATGTCCAAGAACGTAACCTCTTCAAACAAAAGTAATAATGCATGAGAGCTCTCTACCACTCCCCGCTGAGCGCACGCCTGTCCCTTGGTTTGTGCCCTGCCGCAGAGTTATCTCGCTCTTTGTTATTGAATAAGGGTGCCGGCGATATTCTCGCCCGTTAGGGGTGACTATGATGAATAACCTTTTCCGTTTCAAGGAGTAACTCCTTCTTTTCGTGAACTGAAGTTAAGATTTTCTTATAGCGAAATATCAGTTTTATTTTGTATAAGATCTTACTGTCAGGCTGGGCGCGATATTGATATGAACAGTTATTGCAAATTTTGCTTCATTGACATAAATTTAATATGACTTTAATATAGACAAGAATGGTTAATGGTCATTGTTAACTATAATAATAAAAAATCTTTAATAGCAATTATACAAAATAAGCTGTAAATTTATATACTATATGAAGGTTTAAACAAAAACTGAATAGTATTTAAGAGAAAATAGTATGAAGATATTTACGAAGATAGTATGTTTACGAGCACTAATGATCAAGCGATCATAGCGAAGAGGGCGTTAACTGATCGGCCGTCAGTCTGATGAGCCACTCGGGACTGTTAAGAAGCTCTGATGTTACGCTACTCAATCGCGATCATTCAACTGTATTCTGTTTAGAAAATATTTATACATGAATAAATTTAATCTTCGTAAACTTGACATGAAGAATAATCAGAGAAATGAAAATTATAAGTGATAATATTTAGAGATACAAAAATCTTATTGTTATTGAAGATTTGATTTCTCAGGAACGGACGTCTTTTTATTTTGGATTTATTCGAAACATATTTTCAAAGTCACTAATTTAGAATTGCCGTACAGAAACGGACTTACAGTCGATATTTAGCCTTGCAAGTCGCCCTTTTCATAAGCGTACCGATGTGAATAGCGTTACATTTTTGGTGACAAAATTAAGTCGCCTAACTCAATTCGGGATAAAATATGATTTGAATGTAGCGGACGAATTCGCACCGACTCATCTCCGAGGCAGCCGCTAACCTCATTTTCCTGTATTGAGGTCCTGCTTAATTAAGTTCTGTTGGATAACTTCGAATTGCCCCGGGAAATGAAAAGGACGCTTTTCTGAATTCATAAAATCATAAAATTCAAGAAACGATAGAAATAGTTTCCTAGAGACAATTAATCGTTGACTAGTATGTACATTTGTAGAATGCACCCTATAATATTAAAGAGGCAAATTAAACTAATATCGTTATGAACCCACTTCTCCTTTAACATTATATCCATTGAACAGTTTCGCTTTGAAGTATGCAGAGGTTAGTATCAATTTCCATCATGTTCTTTTGTTCAAATAAAATAAAATATTAAGGTAAAACTCGCAAAATCTCACCCTGTTGCTTCTTACATCCTTCGTCGGACCTACGTTATATAATTATTTATATTAATAATAACAGCAGCACGTTTAATACACGAATAGACGTTGCGCGAGTTACTGTAACGAAAACAACCGCTGCCCGCGGCTAAGCCCGGCAAATTTGGACCCCTTTGACTGCCGAGTCTTCCGCGTCCACAGCCCGTCAGCGGCAGAACACTGCCTCGTCGGCTACATTTATGCAATTACGCCGAACACCACGCGGTTTTCGCGAAATTTCCTGTTTCGTACACCGCGTTGTGAAATAATCTGTACTCAGTGTTATTTTCCAAAAAATACTACTTAGGGTCCTTCCTAAAAGGCCAGCAAAGCATTTGGCGTTGCGAAAGTTCCTGGGTGGCGGTGATCGCTCATTTGGGCGATTCGTTGCTCGTTTGCCCCTTTCTTCTATAAAAAAGAATAGGTCAGAAGTCACATTACATGAGCCGATGGCGAGCCGAATGATGATTATAGTCAAGTAATTCATTTAACGAAAAGTTTTTTTTTTAAACATACATGTGTGTGTGAGTGTGTGTTATAATATTACCGTTGTTTTTTAAAAAAATCCTTTTATTATAAATCATCTAACCTCCATTTAAAGCTATAAGTGACTTCGTGGAGAGTACATGTAGTACCTTTCTTTACACGTACTAAGGTACGATATACTAAAAGGATCTTAAGTCAGTGGGAGTTAAAGTCTGCTTCACTGTGTAGTAGTTTATATTTCAATTTCACTTGGTCTATTTTACACAAGTTGTTACTTCTTTCCGTTCTCCCTCCTGCTATGCTATCATGATTGCCTCTGCTATCATGGTCCCCCGCCGTAATTGAATGGTAGGGAAATCGACAATCACTGGATAGAGGTGCCACAAACGAAATAAATACAACAACTTATGATAAAAATAAACTCTTTAAAATAAATCATTGGTACAATTATTAATTTGACTAAGACATTACAGCAACTCTAATAGAAACCAACTGAATAATATAGTTAATATGTGTTTATATTAGAAGGAAACCTAACAAAATCCCTCAGTCACGCGCGGGGTAACCGGCCAGAGGCTTTTTTGGAAATAGACAAATGAAAATGGCGGCGAGAAGGGAAGGCTGTAGGGAGGGCACATTAGGGTGGATATCCGGGCAATCGACATCACATATTTATTATGAGGTAGTTCTATGTATGCTTGAACTAGGCCGCCGATGAAATATGTTGTTAATATGAAATAAACTTTTTCACTGCCACGGCTTCCTAGGTTTTATTGATGTACTTTTTGGATATTTTAGACGATTACTGAGATAGAATGTAAGTTAACATATTCCACATGCTTATTAATCATATAGATATTTGTATTCTAAGAAACATTGTTTTCTTAAAAATATTAGTAGTAATTGAGCGAGCACAAATCATGTGTATTCATCGCCTTAACACACACGTTTGTAGGCAGTTGTCGGCTGTTTATATGGAGCAAAATATGGCTATATGCAAATTAACATCGCACCACATTTAAACAAGTGCCCGACCGGCGCGCCTTTTGTCGTTGCCTCCATAGTGCTTATATACTTATTGAAGAAATATATTACCGTTGTATTTTATAACGCCAACCGCTGTATATAGTTTGCTTCAGTCGTTGATGCCATTGTCATTTTTCCTTTTCCGTGTTTAATTGTCGTATTTAACCTTTTATTCGTGAATTTCGTCTGTGTTAAGTTAATGCAACTACACATTATTATTTATCATGTGTCAAGGGGAAAATAAATTAACTTAAAATAAAAAAACAAGGTCGCGTGATCGCCATCGACGCGCTGTAATTAGCTGCCTTCAAATGCAAATTGCAATAAGGTGCACAATCGGACCGCAAAACACCCGACTTGATAACGGTTGTCCTTTATAATAAAACCTAAATTGAAAAACTACAACAAAGAAAACGCTACTCAAAAAATAGAAAGACTTATTTACAAGAAAGACGACTTACATAACTCATTGTTTTAATCGACGTCCATTTTGGCTCCAGGGCTGGCGCATCATATACATACAATGGTAACTAGTAGATCAGAATTCGATATACTCGCACTACAATAAACTGGCGACCGTCAGTGTGAAACAATAGCCTGTTTTTTGTAGGCCACGAATTCAATGCTATAGGAGTATGTTTATTAACTTTACTCTACTCCTGAAGATTGTTACTATAATGAAAATAGTTTTTACCATGTATCATGGCGCGCCAAACGATCCTAATGAAGCAGGATGGCGTGACCGACGCAATAAAGACCAGATTAGCATATCTCTCACCTGCGATACCGCGCCGCCCCAGCACGCGCCCACCACCCCGCGCCCCACTGTGCAATTACTCGGTTCTTCACCCCGACGATGAGAAATGGGATTGACAGAGTACCGATATACATCTTGAAAATGAAAATGTGCATTGAAAAAAAGATACCTTAATATGTCACTCAGATGTTATTATAATTCGATTTGCATTTTCGTCTTTTAGGGATTCAGGTAAAAAGATAAAGATAGCTTTATTTCCCTTTACACACAAGTTACTTAATATTAATAATTACATTAGACTTAAAAATTAACTATGTAACCTACAAACTAAAATAATATACCAATATTTTTCTTCATTTTTACAACTGAAATTATGTTAGTTTTGTTAGTGTACTAGAATATATGTATGAAATAAAAATATAAAAAAAAAATTGTTGGTTAGTATTACTCTGCTCCTTGATCGTCTGTGTAAGGGCCGAGCCTAGAGCGGTAAAAACCTCCTCCAGATTGTTCCTGTCCGAGGTTACTCTGGTCCAGCAGTGCCCAGCTATTTTTATTATATCGTCGCACCACCTTAAATGTGGTCGACCATTTCTTCTTTTATTATTAATGGGGAACCAGTTACTTATTCTTTTAGTCCACCTTTTTTCATTCCAACTTAGTTCCCTAAATATCTGTTCTAAGACCGCTGTAAATTTAAGGGATTCAGGTAGTTACTAGAAATTTAGTAATAGTGAGTAAAAAATGTATTAATATTGTATTTTTGGTGGTACTACTTTAAATTGAATTTCGTATGTTAATACATAATATAAATCCCGAGGACATACAAATGACATGACATACAAATTTGTTCTATTCACAGTGTAAACAAACGTGTATTGCAGAGCCTCGGACAATCCAGTGTACAGTACAATGTTATCCATTCAGCGTAAATTAGTCAGGTCATTAAAACTCCCAAAACTAATACTGTTGGACGAAATTTATGTTATTTTAGTACCCAATGCAAATAGGTAATTTGTAGGAAACATAATATGGTAATAGTGGAGCTAATAATGATTTCACAAATCTATAGTACTTTTCTTGAATACCCCAGCCGTTTAATATTCGGGCCATCATTAACTTTTACTTGTTTCGTCATTACCAAAATTAGTTTTTTGGTATATTTAGAATGAATAACATAATAATAATCAAAATAAAATTATGTAACCTCAGATCGGCGTTGCCTTTTCATGCATTCGCTTACGTGCTTATAAAATTTCTTGTATTGTTTCATGTTTCATTTACTTACTTAAAAGGTTGTTTGCTGCTCTCTAGAATTAAAAGGTTGCAGACAATTTATCATGCGGCAGAGCCTTATAATAATAATTGATGCCTTTAAATTCGTAATGTATGTTAATTTTGTCTGAAATCATAAGAGTTGATAGTCATCGAATTTACATCCCTCTCTGGTACACTTCGAATCGGTAACGTACGCAACAGACACATTATAACGTACTAATATATTTAGCTATTATCATATTATCAAAAATGAAAAAAAAAGCAAAAAAACATATGTACACTGTTAGTAAAATTTAAGTAAATTACCTGTTAAAGTCTACTTTTATTTATACAGTAACACTCTTCCCGCTCCGCGTGTCACTGTTGTTACACCCTATCGGTCCGTCTCTAGCTACCTCCAGCTTTTTTATTTCCCGCCATCTCCTTGTTTTTTCCCGCCTCCTTTTCCCGTTAGGCGGAAGTGTTTTATGAAAGCATCGTGTACCGCGCGATGGGATTGTGTTCTCGATTGTTTCGAAATAGTTTTTCTGTTGTTACATTGATGGGAAATGGTTCTAACGTAATGCCGTTTATTCATTCATATGATGCGAAAAGTTTACCGTATTTTCTTTTCCAAGTTTTTGGGGAATTTTTACTGATTTCTTTTTTTTTCTAATTTCTAAGAGCTCTTATGTTATTTTTATGCGACAAAATGTGATTAAGGACATTGTGTGTTATTTTAACAATATTTAATTTCTTGTCATTAGCAGTACGTAAATTAATTAAAATTAACTAAACGTACTTAATTAATTAAATAAACGATTATTTAAATGGTTTTAATTTAAATTATTGATCTAGTTAATTATAAAATTTGCACAAGTTATTTACCATCTAAGATTTAAATCTTAGATGATTTGAATTTGAAATGTAAAAGGAAAACGTATTTTAATGTTTAACTCAAACATTAATCAAGTTAGTTAAGAAGCGAGCAAAGCTCAAGTGAAGACAATGTTCGTTAATTATTGAACCCAGCTTTGGTCGTACCAAAGTGATTCGACGTCCGCTGCGACTTAAATCAAGGCTTGCCTTAAAGCGGTCATGGAAATTGATGATGTAGCTTTGCTGAAGTTTAGATTATTTTATAATTCATTTTAAATGTAGTTTTTGTATTGAAATTACAAGCTGTAATTTCAAATTACATTACCTACTTACATAAAAAGAGAAATATTTCTTATCCGTTATCTTTTCCGATTAGGCCGTATCAGTTCTTTCAATACCTGGTATAGATGTATTGGATGGGATGCATCTCCATTAATCTCCAGTGAAGTGCTTCACTCTCCAGTGAAGCAATATTTTTCAATGTATCGCCGATCTTTTACCTATTAAATATATCGTCATTTGCCTATATTATGTCACAAAAAGATTAAATATTCATCGTTAAAGGATGAATGGGGACTACTTTATCTCATTGTAGGCATACGACTACAAAGTCGCGTGACCGCATGCTTTCCTTTGAGTCTGGTTACCACACTATTCCGCCAACTTGTGCGCGATCCAAACTTTTACCTCAAAACCGTAAGAGTTGCAACTTGTCGACTCACCTTACGCTGTAATTATACCCCAACTTTCGCCGTTTATAGTGTAAAGATATATATTATATTTTGAACCTTGCTCGTGTTACTTTTTGCTTATTTTATTATAGTTCACTGCACTTGATATTTATCGTTTTAAAATAAATTCGTTCAATTAGTCAAATTACTAGTTTAGTTTCTTCGATAATTTTACAACTCTACAGATTTCAAAGTAATACAATTGCAAAAGCTACTTCGAGTTTAAATCGTTTCGATCGTAAATGATTTAACAAGTTCTATCACACAAAAAATCCTAACGCCAAAAGATCATATTGGATAAACATAATTATATCAATCTTATACGATTAACGTAACTGACCATTTAATTAGGAATCTACGAAGTTGAAGCGCCGGATATTATCTTTGATTGCGCGCCGTAATGCATAATCAGCATTGGAGTTAATCCTTGGGTGCGATTAACTCCCCTCTCTTGTCTTTTAAATGTCAAAATATACATATAAGATTTTTTCAAAGAAGTCAGGTATTATATACAAGACACAACACCACCTCGGCTTAGCAAGCATTACATAGTTTTGGCCGAGTGCGATCTCGAGTCGAATATGAAATAGAGCAACTGCTTAGTGATATTTAACGTCGTCGGTAAATTATGATGTGAGCTTTATCACTCCAAAATTAAAATAGGCTCTATGTATGTTGACAGCAAATGGATACTTTCTAATTACAATAAATCATATCATGGGTATAAAAATAGCAATTTTATTTAGTGGTTAATAATGTTTGATCTCAAATTTGAACCTTCCTCTCTGAGTTACTATGATAACTTATTACAGTCGAATATAAGAGCTAAGTAATTAAATACATGAAAAATGAAGTCCTATAAAATAATGAGATACTGGCGCTACGAGTGCGTGATGCGAAGCCGCTGGACCGGCGTCAGCTTGCGAGCCCCCTTCCACTGAGGGTCAGTAACATGTTTTGTGGCCGTCTAAAGATATTGTGCTATGGTGGACAATAAGTTCAGTTTAGATAATATAATGTTCACCTTTTTACTTTTTTATAACTTAATAATATTCACCTGGGGAGATATTATGGTATAGTTGTTTTAATGTTTTTTATGCAGTCGATTATAATTTTCGAATGTTTCGATATTTCTGCGGCATCTTGTATAGACATTGGTGTGTAAAAGAACTTTTTATTGCTTAACCATTTTCATACTTTACTCTTTTTTGTTGTATGAACAGGAAGGAGTAGGCCGGTGTAAGTTAGTTATGAATCGACCCTTGAAGGATTTAATGGGGGCATCATTTGGTGCTCAAAATTTAAATTGCTTTTGTGTAAGTCAAAATGTATCTTATCGTTTATTTTGTTTTTATTGGAAGTAACAGAGTGCAGGGCTTTTTGCTTGTATAAATATATGCCGGTGCTGCACACAGATAGTGCCAAATATTTTTGCTGACTATGATCAATTATTCCTACGAAGAAAATATAGGCGGCGGAAAATCTATTTTAATTCTAATATTTCGAATTTGAATTCATTATATTAACTAGTAGAGTATTGTATTTTTTTTGGAGTTAAGACACAGGCATAAAGTGGGAAAGGGGTGTGGTTATCGTAATTAAGCGAAAAATTATTCAAAATGGCGGTCCGTCACATAACAGCTGTCTTGAGACTTTCATTTAAGAAAAAGTATTTATTCGGATTTGTAAATTTCCTTTAGGCCGATTCATCAGCCTAAGCTGTATTGAAAACACCTGAACTATAATAAAAAAGTAACTTTTCGATATAAAAGTTTTGTATATCGAAAAATAGGTGCGTGTAAACATCACAAAAATATCGAGATGAAAAATAGTCACAAAAGATAACTTTTAAGAACGGTGCTAGAAGTTTCACATACCTTTTTAAAATCTTATTTATTTCATACAGGTCACTGCCAGTTATATTTATCGCTAAGTTGTAATTCAGTAATTATAACTTAGGACTTTACTTAGGACTTGCAACGAATAACATGGGCGGGAAGCTGTGGCGAAGTTTATCGCGCAGTTTACCACAACATTCATAATCATTCTCCACCTCAGCCTATGATCGTCCACTGCTGGCCATAGGCCTCCCCCATTGACTGCATAATTGGGGGGAATGTGCCAAAATCGCCACGCTTGGCAGGCGGATTGACGATCGCAGTATGTTCCACTGTACTAAGAAAAGGGCGCTGCTGCCCGTCCCCCGGTGATCTTTATATCCAGACTCAAGACAAACAGACATGCACACAAATGTTTGTCTTGGATGGAAATCGAACCCACGACCTGCGGCGCAGAAGGTAAGGTATTGCCACTATGCCAACCGGTCAGTCGTTCATAATCATTAACTCCTGCAAATTCACTACACGGCCGCAACCACACTGAAACGTTTTCATCGCTGCACACATACACGGACCTCTTGTTCACGTTGCACACGTCGCTGGTAATGTATACCGAATTAATTAATACTCTCATTAAGCGCGTACGAAATGAGGCTAGAAATGGATACGGCTGTATCATGTACAATGACGTCGCGTGACTGGCTGCTACAAATCAATACGGGTCACCACCGCGTATTATGGACTCGCCGTTACCCGAACATTTTTTTTAATAGAAGGGGGCAAACAAGCAACGAGATGCCTAAAGGAGCGATCACCTCCGCCCATGAACATCCGCAATACCATTCAATTTAGTATTTCTTGTTATTTCTATGCTCTAGTTTCCGACCTGCGATTTGATTGTTTTTGATTGATTCACATAACGCCTCTCTGTTCACGTAAAGCGTGTTTGCAAACGGGCAAACAGAAAGGCATTAATTATTAGTAAATTATTAGTATTTATAAGATAAATAATTAGACTATAAAGATTTCAAAATTATTCTTCGTAGCAATCATGGAGGTAATTACATAATTAGCAAAGGGAGCGAGTCCATCTCAAGTGACGGACCCGAGCGGAATCTTATCGATCCAGGTGTTAAGTCAATTTGATAATTAAAGCCTGGCAGCGCGGCGTGAGCGTGAAATATTCAAAATGGCGGCCGTCAAACTACAGCCGGCAGACATTTCTTATTCCTTTGATTTATTGCTTTAACTTTCTCCGAATTGTGTTTTTCATTTCTGTCAGTCAGCTTGTTATCAAATTATTTATATACATATTTCATATTGTAATGTATCCATATCTGATTATAGAGGTATATCAGATTTTTTTATCATTCCAACTAAGCTTAAACGCTTATGCTAAAATATGGATAGCGACAATAGCCAAATGGCGGGCGGGATTTGACCCCAGAACCTCTAGGTCGGTAGTCTATGATTTTGAGCCATTAAAAAATTACACTCTTAATCATTTTTACAATTAGTCAATCGCTCTCATGGCAACATTATTTTTATTAATGCCAAGAAAAAAAGACAAAGGTAGATATCGTTTGTATAATTATTATTTTTGTACATACAAGGAAAACAGAAGGCGAGCTTAAAGCAATTTAATCGAAATAATTTTTCTTTTGTTCACAGGTAAAGCCAACACGAACTTGTTTGAATGTTTTTGCGAGGTCCACATGTGTAAGTAGCGGCACGATGTTTGACAACAGCAGAACAACCGAAGCTGTAATAGACATTTAGCGGACAGACATTTAGACAATATCGTGACGTTTTACAATATTGCCTAAAACGATTATCGTTTTTAAGGCATTTTCCACTAATAGAACTATGATTTGGATTAGAAATGGCATCTACTTTGGGATTTACTAAATTTTTTAATTTATTTATTTATTTTTCAACTATGTAACATTTTTACAGCAAAATAGGTGAAGCGTTGGCGCCTGTCATAGTGTTACTGTGCGCCAGGCGCCGGCGCCGTTCCTTTACAGTTTAGTGAGCGATCTCTACGTAAATGTGAATAGTGCGGTAACAGGTGTTAGCTGACGGAGTGAACATTTGTATATCTCTCCTACATCAATTCGTGTAGCGGGCCATAGAAAATTTTCGATTTCTTCATATTTTAAGTTCAGCGAAAAATTGATTGGTAAGAGAGCTCTTGCGTAAGTCTCGGCTTCTCATCAGAATTCGCGTCGTGTGGCGGGCACATAGCATCTTATGTTATGCCGCTATTAGGAAAAGGGATTTCGCGTAACGTCCTTGCTGCTAAACATATTTGATATTAACCATATTTCACCTTTTGAATATCACAAAATTCGAATAGTTTTATGAAGACGGTTATTCGATATGCTTACAAATTAATTATATTCATTTAAGGCATTTTATTATCGTTATAAAGACTTCTTTAAGCTGCTAAACGAATCTTTAAAAATTGCTGATATTCGTAATGTTTTACGTGAGTCAAATCTCGGATCACACTTGGTATAGGTGTAATACGGCTGAGTGCGATGTGAGTTGATTTATTTTGACTTTACATAACACATCAACAGTACTCTACATCACTCACCTCAGAAAAGAGTACAGATTTTGAAGTATTGTCTTTGATCCGAGCATTTTGTTTCCAGTTATTAGACAACAGGCTTTTGCTACCAGCCGATGGTGTCGTTTCGACAGCGATATATTTGACATAATTTTGATGTCCCCTCGTTAATAAACCGCAAATGTTCCTGTCTGTCGGCAAAATGAAGTAAGATAGCACGCACAGCCTACTTTATCACACTATTAGCAGTTTAATAACGCCGCGCTGTTTGATCGTAAAACACAAGTGTGCGATAAAGAAAGCAATATGTGTTTTGTCCCATTCTCACTATTTATTATACTCACAATTACGATCGTTAGTTACGGTTTTGTTAACTGTTGCTCGCTGTATGACTTGCGCTTTTCTTTTTTTTGCTCAGCCCCTGAATGCCGTAGCGTCTGTTAACCAGTTTAATAACTATTATCTTAGTCAGAACAGAAATTGACCCAAGTTAAACCTATTATATACAATGTATGCAACGTACCTTTTTAATACAACATAATTAACGTGTTGATAAGCCATATCTATTGATGTAGACTCTGGTTATTTCTATGTAATTTGGTTTTATCGATACAAAAGTTTGGAAAGGTATTCTACAAAAATTAGATACTTACTGTTGCAATATAATTATAATTTTAAACACGCAAACATAACGTAACAAAGTGCGTAATAAAAAAGAGACAGTTATCTTGAATTACGCCCATTTTTGCCATCGACTTAAGGAGCCCGTAAAGAAATTTAGGATTTAAATCTTAGGACGCCCTTAAAAGATATGGACTCGATATTTGACCTTTTAGAGCTAAGTGACGGTTCATATGTTGCATTGTTATACAGTTGATTAGATAACTGAAATGTTTAACGTAACTCTTTAAATTGATATAACTTTTTTATTTATGCACCGATTTGGATGAAATAAAAACTTAATCTAACGATTGACGCTAATTACTAAACATTGGTGAAAACCGCATCGAAATCGGTTAAGCAATTTCTGAGATTAGCGCGCACATTGTAACTGACAAACATACAGACAAACAGACAAAACGACAAAAAATTTAAAAATCATTGTTTTGTATTCTATAGCATATAAAAAGTGGGTAAACACCCCTGTCCTAGTTTTACTAATTTATTTTCCATGTATAGGCACCGATCATTTACGATTTTATTATATGTATAGATGTTTAGAATAAATGAAAATGTGTCTTTAGTTGAAAATATTTTATTTAGCGACATTTTTCGAGTTCTGGCGGGTTAATTTGTTTAAGTTGTTGGCATTAGTAGTGAAAATGTCAAAGTTAATGTCTCGCCCGCTTCTCGTATGAACTCTTATTTCAATGAGTAAAAAAATCATCTTTATGAATTAGCAAGTTATGAATTTTTGAGTTAGTTTTTTTGGTTGTGGTATATAATTGGATATTTCGACTTTGCTGTGTTTCAAATTAAAGCTTCTAACTGTGTTCGCCAACAAATGAGCGTCGACCTCTTTGCTGCGGGCCGATGTACAGTAGTGCACTTTAAAAGACGTGTGAACTCATTGATAAAATAATCAGACACTTAATAAATAAAATAAAATAAAAACATGCTTTGAATGACATGCGTCAGTCTCGGTTTCTTGAGAAAAAAGTATTTATACTTCGACCATATACCTAATAACCACAAATAACATTGTAATCAATGTCTAATACACATGTAAACTAAATCTTAGGTTAGATAACATTATAAATAGGTCGTTTAGTTCGTAAGAATAGCAAAGTAGCAGCTATTAGACGGGAATAGACCTGACTGGTAGATCGGTGTCAGTCGGCGCGTCGCGGCCACACGCGGCCACACTGCATGTCTACCGTAAAAGTTTTCGATCTTTTTATAGTTAAAGGCATAAGAGAGATAAATACAGTTAAATATAAAGCAGCCAATACTAATGTAGTAACGTGAAAGTAAGTTTATTTACGCTTTCACGCATTAACAACTGATCCGATCATTATGAAATTTTGTGTATTCATTATACGGGATACAACCAAGGACATAGAAAAGCACCTTTTATCCCGAAATAAAAATAATTAGAAATTACACTTTTGTCTAGTTTAATTCTAGTTAAATAATCATAATATTATACTTGCCTTTTACAAGTATAACGTGTATGGGAGGCGGACGGCGCGGAGTGGCAACGGCAAGGTGTGTAGCGACGGATATCGTAAATCAGGCGCTCTGCTCGCGCCACTCGCGCTCGTAACTCAAGCTCACAATATTTTTCGCGCCGTCAGCCCGACGTGTATTCGCCGATAAATAATTAATTCTTGTAAACGCTGTAAATTTGAAATTTCGCGAGAGCGGGGTTCGGCAGGAAAAGCATTTTAATGGTGTTCATTAACACGCTAGTATTAGCTTGCCAGTATGTCTATGTATGCAAGACAATCTTGGAACTCGAATTTCACCCATTTCAAGACGTCAGACTGATTTAAAAATTTGCACACTTAGCAGGGTCCGATGACAATACATTTTTCAAGACTTTGTTATGACATTTATCATTTTCATCATCATTTATTGTTAAGTTAGAGGACAACGCCACCTAGTTTCATATTAATGTAACACAATATCATAAAAAGATTTTTGTGGTTTTTTTTAGTAGTAGAGTATTAATATTCTGTTGACAGGAAACGTCCCAAGAACTACTATCCTAGAAACTTTTTAGAACAGATTAGTGACATACTATATAAAGGCGATATGGGGAGTTCGCGTAACCGACGAGAATGTAAGAATATAGTAGAAGCGTGAGATGTGTGTGAGAATTCTTATCACACGAATTGTGCGTCGCGCGCAGTTTCGGTTGCTTGAATATTTTGCTTGAGCTCGATGCGTGATATTATTACATCAATAGATACTAATCATCAGCACAATAAATGATATAGGTAAAATAAAACTTTAGCGTTCAAAAGGAGATTTTTGCGAGGCCGACGATATATATTATCATGGATTGAGTCGCGTTTACTCCGCGTTGTTAGTGGGATACTGCGCGACGCTTGTGATCCGACGGGAATAGATCGACACCAACTTTAATATATTTATGAAACCATAAAAAAATAACGACATTCGCGTGCCTCCAGGTGGCGAAAATAATGAAATCAAAATATATAAGAAAATACGACGTACATGATTGTTATTAATTATGAGGTAGTGCCCGCACTATGTACGTGCGCCTTCGACTATTTAAAAAGACGAGGATCATTTGATTTGTGTTTATTATTTAGATGACCAACCGTACGAGAACAGGGTCTGCGTATCGCCTGATATGTGCCTGATGTGTCTTCCTTTCCTAACACTTTGTACTCCAAATTCCTGTCAGAAATGTTTAATGATCTATAATTTATGAGGAACTGCAGATTCGCTGCTGACCTTTAAGGATTCTGTCTACGTAGCACGAAGTGCGAAGTGTTATGTTTATTTAGTTATGCTTATTTTATTTTATTACTAGCTTTTCCCGCGACTTCGTCTGCGTAGAATAGTTAATGGGGGCAGCATTTTTAATATGTTGGGATACTTATTTTTCAAAAAAATATATGTACATTTAAACTGCTTTCGTACACTACAAGTAACTAAGTAGCTAAATACAAAGTTTCATGATTTTATATTCAACAATGAAGAATTTCAACACAAACTTTCATCCCCTATTATTACTCTTTCAAGCCTTTTTCACTATAACAGGTAGCTTAGGTCCTCATCTAAGGTCTAATTTATTTTTGAACCAAATGTTATCTAAATCGGTTCTGGGGTAAGAGGTTGAAGCGTGAAAATGTTTAAACTTCCATGCAAAGTTTCATCCCCTATTTCTACCCCTTCAATGCGTTTTTCCCCAATAATGGGTAGTCTATAAGTAAAGGTAAAGAGAGTGTACTTCCTCCTTAAAGGCTGGCAACGCATCTGCAGTTCCTCTAGTGTGGCGGATGTCCGTGGGCGTCGGTTCACTTAATGTTAGGCGACCCGCTGCTCGTTTGCGTCCCTTATTCTATAAAAAAAGGTAGTCCTTTCCCAAGGTGTAGTTTATCTTTGTACCAAATTTTATCATAATAGATTCAGTAGTTTAGACGTTAAAACATAACAGACAGACAGTCTGAGCTACTTTCGCACTTATAATATCAGTACGGATTAGTAGTGATGGTACGTATTTAATGCAAAATATTAATTATTAATGGGAATTGGGATATTTTTGTTAAAATTGAATAAAAAACTAATAAAACTCTCTCTTCTTGAAGGTCCCTATTAATTCGTATTGGTTTAGGAATGTCACTGGGGACAGATCATTCCACAACGCGGCTGTACGAGTACGAAATATCTGACAAAGACTTCTTAAAAGAATAATATTATCCTAATACTCAATAGGAAAAATACTACATTGGTGTGTTCTTCGGTGTGAATAATAATTTATAAATTTATCTAGTCCTATTTATTGTCTTTTATGCCCTCTGGCGACCAAAAAACAAAACTTTGTATAAATTTTAAAAGTTATTTTAAAATTTAAGCATTTTTATTTTGCGTTCTTTTATTACGTTTTACTGAAATTTTAAGTTCGCATTTTATTATTTATCTATCTATACATATAATAAAATTGTAACAGATCGGTGTCTGTACATGGAAAATAAATCAGCAAAACTAATACAGGGGATATTTACCAATACTATAGAACTCAAAATAACGATATTTAAAATTTTTGTCTGTTTATAAGTTTGTGCGCGCTACTCTCAGTAACGGCTTAACCGCTTTGGATGCGATTTTCACAAATGCATTGTAAATAGCTCCAATCGTGAGAGTTACGTGTGTGTTTCATCCAAATCATAAAAAAGATTCAAAGATAATTCAAAGTTAAAAATAGACATTTTGAGATTGCCAATGTAACTTGACCTTCAATCTATATTGTCAAAAGAGCTAATCATGGTTCTACTTAGGCAGATTGTTTCGGCTGACGGGATTTCGTGCTTATCACTAGAGATGGGATATACTAGGTAAATTGCGTACTTAGTATTTCGAGTAAGAGTAGTATAGTTTAGTAAGTTTCGAGTCGATAGAGTACGAGAGTATTTCGAGTAACATACAAAATACTTCTAACATACAACATACTTCTAACATACAAAATACTTCTAACAAACAAAATACTTCTAACATACAACATACTTCAACGAAGTTAAATACATATACAGTACAAAATACTTAAGCCACATTACATACTTCTAAATACTCGATACTTGCTCTTTTAGTCCCCACATACTCGATACTTACACGTATTGAGTGAAACCTAGTATCAAAACCTGTTCCAGTATATACGTCCCACCTCTAATTATCACAAAGCGGGCAATAAAATTTGCTTTTAAATTTTTTACAATGTTACTTCGTTAGGTCGCTATATGGCATAAAATAATAAAAAATAGGATTTGGTAAATTTAGAAACTATTATTCACACCTGTTATCAGGATTTTCAAAATGTATTCTTTTTTACTCCTCAAAAATTATAAAGTATCCTTGGATAATCTTAATCTTTTAAGAAGTCTGTCACATATTGCGTAAAAAATCCGTCTCACTAAAAGTATGTGGCGATTAAAGTAAAATTTGATTAGTTATTTAATCAACTGTATAATAATGCTACATCTGAACCGTCTTAGCTCTAAAAGGTCAAATATCGAGTCCATATCTTTTAAGGGAGTCCTAAGATTTTAGGTGACATTTTGGCAGTGATTAAACTGAAACTTAAATTTCTTTACAGGCTCCTTAAATCTATTAGTCGATGGCAAAAATGGGCGTAATTCAAGATAACTGTCACTTTTTTGTTATGCATTTTGTTAGGTTGGTTTGTGTTTTTTTTTTCTGGAAATAAAATTATTTAAATTATTTTTTTTTTTATTTAGGTTAGGTAATACTTAATATAAAAAAAGAACTGAATGTATAAGTTAGTTACTTTTCTTTCTTCGTAACCCCTACTAAAATTATAAATACGAAAGTAGCTCTGTCTGTCTGTCTATTACGCTTTTACGCCTAAATCACTAAACCGATTTTGAGGAAATTTGGTAAATCGATAGATTTGACCTTAGGAAAGGAAATATGTTACAATATATTGCGAAAAAAAGGGTTGAAGGGGTAAAACGAGGGGGGAGGTCGTAAAACCTACCTAACCGATCATCATTAAACTTTGTACACATATTCTTTAAGGTATTGGGAAGAATATAGGATAGTATTTATATAAATTTTTATACATTTGTATACAAAATACGGAGGGTAAAAAAATTCATTACATTATAATTACGAATGTTTGGATGGACGTTTGTCACCAGGTATCTCCACACCAGCTGAACAGTTCTGGACGAAATTTCGCACAGAAATAGACTATAGTCAGGAACATCACTTAGGCTCTTATCCTGGAAAAATGTACGGTTTCCGCGGATAGTTTTTCACTCAGATATATGTATATGTTTACATATAGATACATCAATATTGAATTCCAAGCGGACGAAGGCGCGGGCAGCAGCTAGTATAATATATAACTAAAATTACGATTTATCAATAGAAAAAATCTGATACTCATATGACTTTTAAACAGGTAACTTAGTAAAAATAAATTTAAAGAAAGGGACTATCCCCGTTGAGTAGTAGTCGTCTTATAACAACCGTCTGATTATATCTATGTACGGTGGCATTGCTTGGCGGTATTCCCTCAGACAATCGACGGCGAAAAAGTAATTATCACAAGTAGTTTCTCACATACCCAGGGTCCAGTTAAACAGGTTTCACTGTATAAACACATAATTAAGAAAAATAAAACCGACTTCCAATTGGTATAATTCTTCCCTTTTTTTAGGGATATGAAATAGAAAAGCTTCATTTGCAATATCGGTTGCCATGGTAATGTTGACAATAACATCTTTTTTAACACATGTTATCATCTATTATTATTAAATTATTTAATTAATATAAGCGTAATCACATTAGAAAAAAATCAGATACGAAAATAAGAAACATTGGCGTGTAAAGCCGACGGCAACATCTATTTTTTTATTTATAAGTAATTTTTAACCACGTTACGTCTCATTACAAATCCATTAAATCCAAGTAGAACTTAAGTCTACCAATATATAAATTTTTGGTATATCTTTGACACCAAGTTCAACATTCAAAATAAAATGGGACCCCCTTGCGAATGTCTCCTTTCGGTCTATTAAGACCGTCGTTTCCTCCTTATCATATATCATGTAGGGGAAAGTGGGGGAATTGGGAACACTTAACTTCAAACGCTCAAAAATAATAAAAACATAAACTTTGCTCTCTATATACTTATTAGTGACAAAATATTCTGAAAAATCAATACTTTGTAGAAGATATAAACAAAAACAAAAAACATTATCATTCCTTTTTACCCGAAACCCTATGGGGTAATTGAGATAAGCCCGCGGGGGAAATGGGAACGGCATGGGGTCATCAAGAACGACATACTTAAGTCTTTAATAAAATTTTGGTTGGCACATATCACACGTAACCTTTCCTCGTCTCGTCGGCAGTACATTTTTCGTGTGCC
>DWLR01001299.1:0-18868 GCA_018246295.1 Papilio alexanor hazarajatica
TTGTCCTGGGTGGAAATCGAACCCACGACCTGCGGCGTGAGAGGCAAGTATCTTACCACTGCGCCAACCGGTCAGTCGATGTAAAACCTTTTGATACTACTTAAAAACTATGCAAGCACTTAAGTCATTATATTTTACGTACTCGTCTAAATGAAATTTGTTGTATTCATATCCTAAAACAGGTATTTTATTACTGGTGTCCAACATAAAACTACAGATTATGCCAAAATACACTTACATATTAATCTTACCAATAGGTACCTCTGGAAGGCATTTCTTGCCATAAAATTCTAGTAGTTAGTTCGAGCATGAAATCATTTACTTTTTTGCTTGGGCCGTCTATTTTAAGAATTGTATAATGTATTTACATGGAAATGTGCGGTGAAACAAAAAGGTAATTGAAGTGGACACATCTATAAAGAAGGTTTCGTACCTTCGCGGCAGTTCCATTCTACCCTTTTCACATGCCAGTTGTCACTGCATGGCTCGTTACTTGATGATGTTTTTCAAGTCGCAAAAAGTATTTCCAGAAGTATTTCTTGCAATTTAATTTGACAAGTACCCCTCATCTCTCAGCCTTAATACATTACTTAAGTATTAGCATAATTTTACACATTATTTAGTATCTATAGATTTTATAACATTTGTAAATAATGATATCTGAAAGAAGCTTAACAAAACCAGTTCTCATTTGTCTGAAATATCAAAATGTAAGTCTACTTCATTTAAAGTGTTATCTGTAGTCTAAGCTTTCTAAGGATATTTATACAATTTTATAGTTTAGTACTGTATTTAAAAAAAAATGACTAATAGGTATTTCAATATGACAAAAGTAATAAATAAGAACTGTTAAATATAACAGTTCTTATCTATTATTTTTGTCATATTGAAATACCTATTATCCATATTTTTTATGCGATACCTATTATTTAAATACCTATTATTATATTGAATGCGATATCCAAATGGAAACAAATTATTTAATACCATATTCATCTCCGTAACAAATAAAGGTACAGGCAGGTAGTTTCAAATACAAATGTGCTATAAAAGTGAAACTGACAAAGACGTAAAGCTCGGAATTATTTCGGCAATTAAATATATTCGTTGAAGCTATGCAAAATTTGCACGTAGAAAAATGTTAATACATACGAGTATAAGCATACAATGAAATATAACATTATAATTAATTAAACTATATAGTATACAGAACGGAAATCAAGCATAGGATGTTTTTTTACGTTCATTTTCCATGCAAGTTGCCTTGAATGGACATTTTAGTTGTGAGCCTGTCAGTTAATTTCGCATTGTGTATCTTACTAGTGTCATCTTTTTCGTAAATTAAACATGTACAGTGGTCTGTTTTGGCGCTATTCCACCATTAAAACGAATTATCATTTTAACTCTACAGTGCACAATTTTTCTTTGTCGACCCAAAAAGATTATTTTTACTAACAACGGAATTCCCTTTTTAAGGAGTTTTAAGGAGACTATTTTAAGAAAGTGCTACTCAAAAATAATACAGTTATCTAATTTCGACACTTAAATTAATCAACTATATAGATGTCGTCAAAATTTTGTAATTATCCTTTTTTTTTGGTATGTGCCAAATATGAAACGCTTGTGGCGCGTTTCTACGTCTCGTACGTCTTGAAACGCTGACGTAGAAAAAAATAACTAATAGGATGGCGATTTTAAATGTCTTCGTACGAAAAAAAGGTCAGTTAATGTTGTGACAATAGAGTATACAGAGACAACGATTTCGTCTGAATAACAGAGATAAAACTTCGAAAGCGGAAAACAAAAGCTGGCGATAACAATAGTCAGGGGTACAGGTAGGATACAGATTTTTTATTTTATCAAAATATCGATAGTATCCTAATTGGTTATTTGTAATAAGGAGGCGGAGTTTAGTTCGATGCGAGGAATGAGGAATTTTTTCTGTAAGTGAAATATAACCAGAAGAGGCCACTGAACATCGAAATTCAAGACATACGTCTTTGATCTTTTATGGTAGCCTACATTTGTAGACATAATTGGTTTTGATTTTGTGTAAATTTAGTTTTATTTGAACTGTCAAAAATTGCCCAGTTGTCTACTATAGCGGATAGAAGCCACACTGTGATGAATCGATGCATTTCTCTCAATTTGCATTTTGTATTAGAGAATTTAGAAAATAATTTAAAATTTGACCCAGTGACTGTCGAAACTATTTTTAAGTTTTTGATAGTCGAACTCGTACTCGACGTGATGCGACTCGTACTCAAAGTTGTTTACACAACTAACGAGTTTAGCTATGCTATGAGCATAGCTTTTCTTTAAATTAATAAATTAAAATCGATAATGAATTTATATGATTCATAACAAATGATGAACTTACATTGGCACTAAGATGGCACATACTTCAATGTTTAGGAGCTTTGGCAATACATAGGATAGTTATGTACGTATAAATTGAATAGTGGATGAAGTTTTCAATAATTATTCTAGATACGACAGGATTACAAAACACATCTCTCACTTTTCACTTCAACAAAGTTAAGAAGCGTAACATTTTTTTTTTATCTCATATCATGTAATCAACAACTGTAATTTTTGCAATACGTAGTAATAAAATGATTTTAATTATAATTTGTGAGTCGTTCCATGTGGTATTCCTTAAGTTATACAAATGCGTTTTTCCCGTTTTGATTTATTAGTTTACTATTTTTAAGTATGATAGATTTTTTAAAACTATTTAAATACGCCAATAATATATAAACATATATAACTAATTTTTAACTCTATGTGAGCAAAAGTTATGAAAGAAGTAGTTTTATTCAAGTCCAATGCAACTTTTGCGTATACAATACATACAAAATGAGGGTATAAGAAGATATGTCAAGAGAATGGCGTACTATGGAATTCAAGTGTTTGATGCTGTTAGGTTTTTCGATTTAAAACTAAAACATGGTTTGGTTATATCTAAGCTCACGTGGACGGGGACGGCCGACTGGGACGACTGAGAGGCCGCCGCCAGGCGGCCGTCGTAAGTATCCCTGGAAAGGTGGATAAGGACCTACGGGACCTTCAACTACAAGTCTGGTTTGAGATGGCGCAGGATCGAGAAAAGTGGAGACGTTTCTTGTTGGAGGCCAAGGCCCACTTTGGGTCGCTGCGCCACTTCAGTTATTTTTTTTTTTAAGATTAAGTAGTTGCAATATAAATAATATTTAATTATTTAACAAACAAAAATTGACACGAAAATCGTCGTCTTTTGTGGAAATACAAATAAAACAGTTTCCGAATTACTAATGGTCCTCGCAAAAGGCTTTGCCTGATCGCGAGGATCCGTTTAAAATTACTCGAATGGATTCTTAAATTTACAAACAAAAATTAAATTAAAATAACAATGAATATTAAATAATACCTCTATAAAGCAAGCAAACTTAAGTACGTAAATAAATTAAGCCACTTTTCCCTTCTCAGACTCGCTCAACATCGTCTAAAGAAAGATGGGAATTAAAAATAAGTATTTTTCTTCGTTCACCGTACAATTTTTGAAGTTACAGAATTCCAAAATAGAGTTGTAAGTTGAATCAGTTTTATGATCCCCGAAACGTTGGCCGAAAGTCGGAAATGTTCTAAGAACCGGTAATTTCAAAATTTGTTCGTAAAACGTAGTGTTATAGCATGTACTTTTATTTAAAATTGCTCTTATAACCAATATAGAACATGAAATATAAATATGATAATTTTAAATAAAAATTAATTACGAACAGATAAAACCTTCGGTTCAGCAAACATGGATCGATGGTTATATTAAAGATCAATATGATTATATTAAACAAGTAGCATAACCCATAGGAGACATACAGCCTTCATAAATTTAAGAGAATTATACCGAAAGAGGAAAGTTCGCCGTCTGTGATGACTACAATAAATCAGACTGACTCTTGGACTCTCCGACTGACGTTAACCTACCGAATTATGGTCACGTTTGCTTGTTTAGATTTATTTACGACCTTGTTTATTTTGCTTGCAGTAAATTTATTAGAGCTTAAGTGCTCATATCTAACGCTATGGTAATTGCGGTAAAGTTATTTTTACAGCATTCCGTCTGCAAATAACCTTGATTAGGTAATATTTTATTATCTATCTATCTATCACTTCTAATAAGTAATCGCTGCTCCTTCTTAAGGCGTCGTTACGGTGTTTGACTAGCGTTAAAAATACGAATACAAAATATAAGTGGTGGACTCAAAAAAACTTATGTCAATGAAATTAATAACATCCTAAAGAAATGCGATATAAGGAGTACCCGTAGCACGTTACGCATACATTCTCGTCGGTTATGGATGTAGAAGTGAAGGAGGTGTGTCAGAATCGCGCCAAGTGGAAATCCGTAATCTCTGCCTACCCCTGTGGATTATGGATGTGAGTGTTACAGGCAGGTCGTTATCGGTTCGTAATTAGCTAAACATATTTACCATTAAAAACACAAAATGATAAATTCGTAGTGAAAATATTTAATGTATAAAATAAATAAGTCAATGTTTTTATATATTAACAGTATCAGTATTAGCCTTAGTCATCGTAAGAAGCTTCGCCTGTATCGCGACAATATACGAATACATTGAGGATAGTTACAAAAAGTTATGTAAGTTACCATAGTACTTACTATTTTAAAACCTTACAGCCCTACCATTGTACTTTATAACCTTTGTTGTCTATGAGCTGGCAGCTTCGTAACTTACAAAGTATCTATTTTTCAAGCATATGAATCTATTCATCTGGCTTGTAACATGTACCAATAGACGAATATGTTGGCCAATCACAAATCCTACGGATAGTTTACTACAAAATTTTTCACATTGCCACGGTAACGTAATAAAATAAGATTTAACTGTATACAATGCAATATTTTCCTTGTTATGATTATTCTGCGTACAGTTGTTATTGAACAATAAGGATAATTATTGTTAATTAGTTATTTTAGTACTAACATGTTGTATATATTTAATTAAGTTGGTTAAAAATGGAGGGCCAAACAAAAACTGAATTAAATTAGTAACTATATGTAAATCGTGTAAATAAATGTTATTACAATGAATATAATGTACATTAAAATCAATGTTACATAAATAAAAAGCAGACGAAAGCGTTGTGGTTAATAGCACCACCGTACTCCGACAGATGGAGTCAGTTTGGGAAAATAAGGTTTCCCTGTCAAGTGTTAAATAATCAACTTGAGAGTCCACAACAATAACATCTGTTGCACAAATGGCCTGCTTTACCTGTGAAATACCACGACCTCACAGAGGACAAGCGTGAAGTATCAGTATTCTGAGTTTCGTCCGATGAATGAAGTGCCGGAGGCCTAATTTTAGTCCTCTCCAACTCCTCACCCTTTTCTAATAAGGAGAGGATGGGAAGGGACAGACGATTTTAATTTTTTCTGTCTATCTCTTCTCTCTATTAATTGTAGGCAACGAATGTGTAATTTGAGTTAGCTTGTTACAGATGTTTATGGGTAGCAGTCACCTAAGTGATCGTTACTACCTTCTTATATAAAAAAAATATAATTATCCCTTATAACGGCAATATTTTTATATTGCCGGTCTATATTTGTGGCACCTGTGGATTGTGAATAAAGCTAATAATTTTATTCAATGCGGACAAGTTGCTATTCTCTAAATCAATGTGACCTGTGGCGGAACTTTGACAACAACTTTGTCTGCTGCATTCACAGTGTGTTGACTTCAGCGCTTGCTCCCAAATATGTAAGATAAGCTTGACTTAAAATTAAATGTTATTCTTTCTACATTACAACTAAGTTTACAAACAACATTTAGCAACAAACATTGTTAACAAACAATGTTTGTTGTAAATAATAGACAAAGTCTCTGAATATTGTCATTTGTTAAAAGTCCTATTTATTTATAAAAAGCTCTTAAACTTATTATGCTCTAAACTCGTATTATTTCTGATAGTAATAATAATAATAACATGTTTTATATTGTATTTCAGATTATAGAAGTACAAGTATAAATTCTCTGAAGATTTCCTCCTAGATATTCTGCTTTGGTATTTTTTTTACCAACAAGACATACGAATGTAGTTTTCTAATATTAACATTGCGCAAAATCATATGTAAGTAAGTAAAAGTGCAATAATCAAATTACTGGCTTTTTGTATACTGGGTTCTAAAACCTTGAAGTAATTTTAAAATGTTTAAACAAAGGATAAAATTGAGTTATAGCTTATATCAATATTCACCACGTTTCTGTGATAAAAGAGTAGACATAAAAAGCTTCCACACACGTTTACGTTGCTCACAAAAATGATACTGACGAGTGGTAATATATTATTTTGTTTATGTTAGTACAATAAATTGTATTGTATAAGTAGTTAAATATATACAATTTTATAGCTTGTTGTAATTAACGTGTTTATAGTTTCATAATGTAATATTTAAAAATAGTAATACAATTTAATAGTATAATAGAAGAACAATAATAGAAAAACTGAAGTAAATATTACACTGTATTCACGCACTATTTTAATTTATTTTGAATTAATTATTTATTACTGATGTAAACATGAGGTAGCACTACATTATGCAATACCGACATTGTTCATAAACAGAAATGACTTACCGTCATATAAGTTTTCTAGTCCTTTCATCATTACTTGATGTAATTTCATGAAATGATGAAATTTCACCTTGGTGTTTCTTTATGTTCCTAGTGGTCTCGACTATACATTAACTTACTTTTTAAACAATAATAAAAAAAAACAATAAGCCCAACCAGTACCCCTTTGACACTGTGGGGAAAAATACGAACCAATTGACACCTCACACTTCAAAATCGGAACAGCATACATACCCAGAAACATACATACAAACTTACATAGATACATACAAACACAAAACCTTCAGTCGGACATCAAAATAAAGCTTCATATGCATTAAAACAGCCACAATAACCCTTTTTAAATAACCTATTAGACTGATTAAAATAAAGAATACTATTAACGTATAAATATTGTTAATACGTAGTAAATTGGATGTTAGCACCCATAAACTTTTATACTAGTCGTAAAAGGAAACACGAGAACAGGGATTTTGTCCTTCTTCGTCATTGATATGGCGCGTAATAAAGTTTCCTATAGGTGTATACAACAATAAATATAAATTTTGTAGACGGAGTTCTTGCGTTACTATTAGCAATTTTTATAGCGGAAATTAAACGAGCACCTTACCTATGTGACCACTTATAACTGATTTCCTTAATTAATCATACGTAATAAATAGTACGAACTTTAGACGCTTTTTCACCTAGGAAAGAGCAGGGGAGGACATAATAAAAGGGCCAAGAAAATGGAAACATAAATCATTGTTTCCCTGATCGTGTTCCCTAGGAAGTAGTATATGATAACGGCAGAGTCCGCACCAAACAGCTGCTTTTGTTGTGTCGGCCTTATGTATATAACAGAGATACGGCTTCAAAATGGACAGAAATAGATGTATCCACGACAACCGGTATAATTGTAATATGTTACTTTCAGTTCGTGTTTTTTTATTATTTTAATAAGAGAGTGTCCAATTTCTAGAAAATGTTGAAGCCAGAGAATTGCCCTGGTTTAGTTCAAATATCCACGCCTTTGTTAGAGATTCATGTTAAGTTTGAAAGTACAGAGCTGGCCTAGCGCCAGTCGCATGTTTTTCACATGTGTAAATATGAATAAATCACTCACTTTAAAAATTTTAATATGAGTTGTAAAAATTCTTCTCTATAATCTTAATTTGTTTCATTATCTGATTTTTTTTAACAGTGTGTAACTTTTGGCATCACCAGATTAGACCTTCTAACTTTCAAGCGAAATGAAAGATGAAAGAAGTGTGCAAAAGATATACAATACAAAGTAAATATATTTAAATTAAATTCAGTCAACAATTCAAGTTCACGATTTTTTTTTTATCAAAATATGCAATCAAATAGCGTAATGTATAATGTAAATAACAAACATAAAGGAAACAAAATTTCCTGTTGATTTTTCTTGCGTGGTTGTATTTTGTTTGAAGTCCAAGAAAGTTAATAATAAAAAAACATTTGAGCTTAATTTATTTTATCTTGCTTATTAATACCGCCATTGTCAGCGTTGTTAGAAACGTTTCTTTGATGTCAAATGAAACGTTTAATTATAAGACAAAAGGTGGTCAAGTCTTCAAAGAACAAATTTGAATGTTGTTTTAAATAATGAAGGGTTTGCATAATTTTTTATAGCAAAATGTGCTTTAATTAATTTCAATTTTATATTTATTTATTAAGTGTACCTTACAAGGATTGTATATTATACAATCCTTGTAAGGTACCTTATAGATTGTACGCAAGCTGTTGCGCGAGTAGGCTAATTTTATATTTATTGGTTAAGAATCACCGATCAGCTACTGGAACAAGTTGCAATTCTCAAGGCAGCAAGTAAAAGTCGACGCAGCGTAGGTAGGCCTCCCATAGGTTGAAGGACTTCACTGAATGAGGATGGTAAAAGGCCGATTTACATGGCTGAGTGAGGTGATGGATACCAATCTCCTTCTTTTCTCCGTTTCCTTATCTTTTCCTTATATTTTCTGTTCTTTGCAAAGGTGGCAAAGTGTTAAAGATACCACCTTATTAATATATAAATTGATAAATAATACTGGTCCCGTTTTATTTCAAATTTAGATTATGAGGCTGGAGAAAGAGTTATCGTCCTATATTTCGGACACCATTTATAACTAAACATATTTCTAATAAAATATTTCACCGTCTGATCCAAGCAAAAAGTAGTGGCAGACATTTTTTTCCAATTATGCTAAACGGAAATCCGAAAAAAAACGAATACTGATTTATTTAAATAATACAGTGTCGCTATGAGAGCAATATCAATGGAGCTGCTCTGGGCGAAGATGTATGAGTATGTATGAAGATATGTATAACTTCAGGTTTTATACTCAGAACGATAACGCTAGAGGAGTTTGCATTCGACGAGCTTCCATTCATCGTTGGGGACGTAGTGGTAGAAAAACGGTTTCAATAACAAACACTTCAGATCGAAATCCCTCTTCTTGCCTTCCCTGCATTAATTGCTTGATCGCTTTTAACTTAATTTTGGCTTTGGCTTTCACGATTTCTGTTCATTAGCAGTAACATTTTTTTCCTATTTTATGACAATGTAAGTAACAAGGTCTGAACAGGGTTGAAATTTGTTATATTAAAGCGGGGAAGGGTGCATTATTTGTGGCAAAACTTTTGATATCTAGGTGAGACGTGAGGAGAATAAACACTGGCGGCTCTATACCTAGAAATCTATGTTTAAAAATTTCAGAATAAACCGCAACAACACTAAGGCATCTTAATATCGGATAATAATTAGTACCTTAGATATACGTGCGAGAGATTATTTTAAAAACTCTCTCCACTTATTATACTATTTCAAGCGAACTTTTGGGTTTAGATGATTTAATTGATCTCTATATTTAATAATTTTTACAAAGGTCACACGATTAAGCATGATTTCAAAACGTTAATACGTTACTGAAGAGTTAGGTAAATATCTTGTATAACAGACAATGTTCTTTTCTGCTTTGAAAGACGAAAGCCTGTTTGTACCGACCTTGCTGAGTGGGAACAGATGAAATAATGAGACGATGTTCTTTTCTATTGTTATACACTAACGTTTTTAAGCAGATAAATCCTTGTTATTACGCAAGGGAATATACCACAAATCCCTTTTATTGTATTCAAGCCTACATATTTCTTCGTGAGCTTTTTTGAACAATCTTCAATACTTATTCGAAAGTTCGCCGAAGACTAGTACAAAGAAAATACAATGTATGCTGATATTTATACATTGCTTTACAACTATTATTCGAAAACAAGAGACTGATCGCTAAATGTGCGGTATAAAATACACAGTGAGTAGTGAACGCCACTAGCAATTTATCTCCTAGCCAAATATATGCAGCACCGGACTCTGGTTCACCTCACAGATATGTTTACACGGTCGTTAGGATACAAGGCTTGGCGTAACAACCAAAGCAATTGTACCCTTCTACGGATATTGATTTGTATACAAGACATTGTGCGCCCAATTACATTGAAATAATAATTTGCAAATTAAAATTCCTAATTAATCATCTTATTTGACTTAAGCTAACAAATCTCTCTGTATATTTCACTTGACATATTAGCTTAATTCTGAATGATTTTTTTATATTTACGGGAATATTACACAGAAATCAAATAGCTGTTACGAAATGTCGGGCACATTAAAAATAACTATACGTGATATTATTCTTAAAAATGGTTTAATTACTTTACTTTTTATTACTTTAGGTCTTTATGAACACGTATTTAAGTTGCAGAGCTGACTACGCCTTTATATGCTTTATATACTGCTGAAGCAGGATACGCAAGGCTTTCAATTATTTTAATCATTTTTAATTGTGATAGAGCCCGTAATAAAGACATCTGTTGCCAAGTGGGCTGGCCTAGATATTTTTGTTGCGGGTTCTTCAACCAGTAAAATACCATGACCTGACAGAAGGGAGGCGTGAAGTAGAAGTTTTCTACGTTTCTTCTGATGAGTGCGATGCCGGAGGCCCAATTCTAGTGCTCTTCCCCTTTCCACCCTTTTCTAATAAGGTAAGGACGGGAAGAGTAAGCGGGGACAAGCCTCGTCAAATCCACTTACCCTTCCCATATAATTATGGCGTAATTCCTTAACGAAATATTCTTTTTTATCCTCCCCTCTGTTAGACAGACATCGCATCTGAAACTCATTAACTTGTTGCAGATGCCTAAGGGTAGCGGTCACTTAATATTAGGTGACCAGTTTGTTCGCTTGCCACGTTTTCCCATAAAAAATCTATGTTTTCTTAAAACAGTAGCATTCCTTATTAAAAGCTGTACCCTTCCAGAAGCGTATATGAAAAATGGCGATAATCTGGCAAAGAGCCCAGCCAGTCTAACTTCACATTGACAAAAAGTTTTGCCTATATTTGTGGTTTGCACGACACATTGAAGATCATGTTATATCGTGTGGTATGGACATCATTTGGACACTAGTTTGAATAGAAAATTATATATTGACATTAAATAGTTTAGGAAAACAAGCGGAGAAGGAGAACAAATGAGAGAACTAAACAATCTTTCACGGTTTATCGTATTGAAATGTCAGATGGTAGCTACGTTTTGGGCTAGCAAACAAGTTGCACAAATATTCATTGCAACTGGAATTTGATTTCGAAATTCGCGCCTCAGAAGCTCAGTCAGATAATAGAGACAACTCAAATTGATAATGAAGTACGAGAACGGAGATTCCGAATGTACTCTGCCTTCTGACTAGGTAATCGCTTAAAGCGTTTGAATGTAAAAATCTTCACTCATTTATGAAGTAATTATATCAATACGTTTGGAACAACTTATCCGATATACTTATGTAAAAGTCTATTAAATCGTTGTAAACTATATAATTAGAAAGAAAAGACATTTCTTTAATATCACACACACGCACACACACAAAATTAACATGAATCAATCATAATAAAATAAAAAAAACAATACAGCCATGATGGACACATATATAAATTACATCTTCTTCTTAGTGTATGAGACGGGGAAACATTGTTGAAGAGAAAAAACATTACGACAAGGGATTGCACTCGTCGACATTAACATGAACATATAGATACAAAAAAACTGCAAAATATAAAAAAGACAGCAAAATAAAAAAAAAAAAACAAATATAATGTTACGCGCGTGGGGTATGGGGATAGAGATAAAACACTTTGCCAGTTCTTTATTTGATTTATTTGCTACTTACAGAGATTTACCGCGCACACGTCCTAGCAGTCACCTTCAATACCGCGTGTTACAAATTGAGTCACTGTCACTGAACACCACTTGCACTTTTACTTCACTTCCACTTCCTTTTCTTCTTCACTTTTCACTTGAAGACTGCCGCAGGTCGGGCCAGACTCCCCTTACATAGACCGAATTTCCATCTTCATTTCGTAATTCCCCTATTTTCGATCGTCTTATTTACGACATTCCTCGTCGTCTTTGTTCCAGAAGATTCTCAGTTAACTATTCCCAGTTATTCGAATGCCATGCGTTTTCGAGAAAGTTCACATTTCGAAAAGAAAAATCAAACCGTTGCTACTCGAGTATTTGACAGTCAGTTGTCAATTCCGTGGCGTCGCGACAATAAGTATAACATAAAAAAAATTATTTAACACTAGCCGGACTCGGTACAGGTTTTAACACCGTGATAAGCAAGAGAAAGTAAGAAAAAATCTAGAAAGTCAAAACCAATTGGCTTAGACTGGCTGCGTTATATTAACATACTTTTTTTGGGGATTTTAGGTACATAATCTTGTTTTAAAGTTGGTTTATTGTGCTGTGACTTTCCTGTTCTTGATATTATAATTTGTGTCAGAATTTACGACCCTTCAGTAATTACTGCTTAATGGCCATATTCTGCAATGAAATTACAACGGCTTATGAAGAAGATACGATGACATATTAGTACAGGCATGGAACACTTTATGTATGTTCAATTATTATCATCTCTAATTATTATAACATTCGAAATTTTGAATGCGTATAAAAGCTTAGAGGATAGTGATATGTGTAATATATAGATACAGTCGAGTTCCTGCGCGGTATTCCACTTACAGAAAAGATGCCTTGTTCCTTGCGACAAGCTAAACTCCGCCTCCTTCTTACAAATGACCAATTAGGGCGCTATCGATGTTTTGACAAAATAAAGTAAAATCTGTGACGTACCTGCACTCTACTCCTGACTATTGTTATCGCCGCTGTCTTTGTTTTCCGCTCGGGAAGTTTTACGATCTCTGCCATTCAGACGAAATCATTATTTGCGGATACTCTTTTGTTGACTGACCTTTTTTCGTCCTAACACATTTAAAAGTAACATCCTATTGGTTATTGTTTCTCTGTCAACGTCTCAAGGCGTACGAAACGTTCAAATAATTGTCTCTTTTAAAGTGGAATACCTCCAAGGAACTTGACTGTACATAAAAATTTAATGAAATACTTTCAGATTTATAACACAAATAAATTTATTAAACGATATAGGTAAAGGAAATCATATTTTTTTATAGAATAAGGAGGCAAAAAAGTAGCGGATCGCTTAACATCAAATGATCTGACACCCATGGATATCCGCAACACCAGAGGAACTGTAGATGAGTTGCTGGCCTTTAAGGAAAGAGTACGCTCTTTTGTTGAAGGTCCGTCCGCTGGGGAAAGATCATTCCATAACACGGCTGTGCGAGTTTCACGAAAACCGCACGGTTGTGGAATGCCAACCATCGAGGTGGTGAGGATGGTATCTGGAGTTCTGACGTGTTGTGCGATAGCGAAACTCAGCGGCAGGAATTAGTCCAAACAATTCTTCGGAACACTCTCCTTAGTATAGTCGGTAGAAAAGACAAAGAGACGCGACGTCACTACGCAATGCCAGAGGATCACGTCGATCATTAAGAGTTCGGTCGTTGACGATTCGAGGACCCCTCCAATGTATGCGTGTGTTCTGGTTCGCAATGGCGGTAACCTGAGAAATATTAGCTCAAGTCATGCACAGTGCATCACCGATGCTATCGTCTGAATAGCAATGGATGTTGCTTATTTGCAACATGTTTTTGATATGCAGGAGAAACAGGTTAGGAGACAGTACACAGACCTCTGACCAGAGCACCGTCGACAACAACCTTGATGCTACGAACTCTAGACATGAATATAATGAATTATTTATTTAATATGCAGTTTTCGCTTTAATTAAAACAGACCAGTCTACCACGTAATGTTTAATTTTTTTTATAAATTACTACAATCACGAACTGTGTACCGATAAAGATATCAAACTTTTAAGCTCATTTTCGTTGCAAACATCAAGTTTAGTACTTGGCTTATTGCCTGCTTTGTATTTCATATTTCATGAATAAAAAAACGGTGTAGCGGAAATAAGTTTCAACAATTTTTCACAGTATTTGAAGAAAAATAAATTACCATTGTTTATTCGTTTTAAGTAAAATATTTTCCTTATAAAGTATATTGCCATTTAATAAATTTCAGTGACGAAAATCTAGGATACAATGAGAATAATATAATACCTTGGGATATTTTATGAAAAGTGTACATATGTACATATATGCTACTGAATGAAATTGTTGAAATAGTCTAATATTGAATTTAAACTGAATAAAAAAATTACTATCATTATCTAAATCATTGTAAATCTGTACATACTTATGTATGTTCGTCAGTTAAATGCAATGAAGATAGTGGCAAGAGACACATATTTAGTGCTTTATTAGAACATGTTAATAAGCCTCATTATGCAAATGAATAGAATATCTGTTGTGGTATAAATCTTGGTACACTTTTCTAGTTATATCGGGGTGCGTATTGATGTTCTCTATTTGTGTAGAAACTATTGATATCGAGTTAATACGTGACGTGAATAAGCATTGGCTCGTTTACTCTTTGGTCGTTTTTGAATGGGTATAGGATAGGAGTTAACGACCGAGTGTTGTCTAAATGTTTTATGATCAGCGCCGCTTGCAAAATGTTCATTTCATTCATCAAGTTCCTGCAACGAAGGAGCATGGCTGTAATATTTTGCAAGCTTGTGGTATAACAACTCAAATATAATTATGTGCAGTTTTCTTTATAACTTCAATAATAAATAGATCTTGGGTTATTCGTGTCAACTAGTTACACCATAATTGACTTGTAAACACTGCACTGAATTTATTTCTCTTTATATTCCGCAAAGAAAACAAGTAACGTCACTAGAATTTAGTGTAAACATATGTATTATACACACGTATATACATACGTGCAAGTAATCATAAAGCCTTTAAAAATGAAATTTGTATGAGGTAGACGTATATTTTTTCGGCACATGTTACACGAAGCGTTTTGGGGTAGCAAAATGGAGCATAAATTCCTTCAAAACCTAAAAGCTTTCCATTTAGGAGTTAACATGCCACACATAAAGTTGAACATTTTTCCATATTTCTGACCGGAGACGCGAAATTTAAAAATATACTTGGGGATATACATGGTTGTAATAATGAACAAATTTTATTATAAAACGTTAAACTAAAAAATATGAAAAGTACATTTTCAAGTCTTGAAACTCTGGGTACTATGGGTTATTGGACGATTCACTCTCATTTCTTAAAATCTGTATGTTTTTGCACATACTATTTCAAACTATTTAAAGTTTAATATGATATATGAATTATACATTTACACTGAAAAAAACACGAGACTGATTGATATGGCTTGCGATCAAATTGACAGAAACATTTGTAAGTTGAACAGTTTCACAAGTCTTTCAGAAACAGGATGTAAGTAACAGCGATAATATAATATGGCTGAAATATTATTAAAAGCGCCGTCGCTGAGGCCTAAGGGTATTATAATGTATATTCCCGTTTTATATACCAATTATTCTCAAAATACGGTACGGCTTCAATAAATATCACGAACTAGATCTATTCAACAATAGTCTTACTTCGGCAAGGCAGGCGATAAGCCGGCAATTCTTTTTGTCCTAACTGCAATTGTATTGGTATGGGGAACCCTTAATATTAATGCAATCATTTTATGTTAAATCTGGACTGGACCAATTTTGATGAATTTGGTACGGAGATAGACTAGACCTTGAGAACGATCGTCATGTAAAACATGAAGATTTTGCAAAGGATGGAAAAATAATAAACAATGTAGGGTACACGTGTTTTTGGGACGGCGAGCTGCGAGCGACTAAACTAAAGAAAGAAATATTTAACTGTCGCGCGGCTTTCGGGAATCAGGGGGCCGGATTTACTTTCTGGGCAGGACTCTTATAACATAGTTTATAAAAATGTATTAAAATAAGTTATTTGCAATAAACCATAGTAGTTCATACGTGTATTATTTGCAAAATAAATGTCTTAAAAACATAAAAATGCTGCCCAAAATTGAAAAATAATGTTTTTCTCTTAAGTATGTTTTGGTGCTTTTTTTAATTTATTTAATTTTTTCTTTAGTTTTTATTTTTTAGCTTTTATGACGCAATTTTTATTAATTTGTATCTAATGGTGAGAACCTTTAAATGGTTTATAGCTATTGGTTTTGCTTAAATATATAAAATAAAATATCCATATCATATATAAATGATGAAAATAAACATGTTGTGTTTCATTAAATTTCATAAAAAATTGCCAGAACATTAATTAAAACTTGTTTCTATTGCGCCACACTAAGTATCAAGCCATCGCCATCGCACGATATGCCTCATCAAAATTAATTGGATTGATTTCAGACAAAAATGTATTGAAAATAGACTCGACACGAACGTTGATTATTAAGAATGAATTATTATTTTATTTTAGATTTAGATTATTAGATTATTAAGACGAAAGTTATTTATTTCAAATACAAGATGAAATTGAAATGAATTTGGCTAGAATGATACAACAGATTACACAATGAAAATGTGTTCGTTCTATATTCAACACTGCTTTAATATTCGTGGGAGTCCTCGAAATGCTCGAATTCTGTCGTAGTACGAAAATTATCAGGTCGAATCTTTTATTTGTATACCACTTAAATATTGCTATGAATGTTATTTTATGCCGTTATTATTCCAAATAGAATACATTATTCGAGAAATTGGAGTTGTCCTTTTGAAATGGTAGAGTTGGTGCAGTACAAAAGAGGTTTTCAATTAGGACCATTGTTCTTGTCTCACAGGGAATATGAAGAAGATTTCAAATTAGTATGCGAACAGAGTAAGGGTTTGATTATCCACTCAAGTGAGAAGCAAATGGCAAAATGCAAGATATACTTTATGCGATATTGAAGCGTATCACAGTGATCGTTCGATAGTGAATGTTTCTCTTGGACGATTACAGAGTGACTTTCTTAGGAGATTTCAAAGAGTCTCAAAAAACCATTAACAAATTAGCTCTCAAATATGACAGGTCTGCTCTGTATGGTAGTTCGAAAAGAATCACTAGTTTTTTTTTTTTTTAGTAAAAATAACATATTTAGTTTCCTTAGTTTGGGAATCAAGTCTGAAGGTATCTAGGTAATTGTCAAAAATGATTAAGTATGAAATGATCGAAGAATATGAACAATAAAGATCACGATTATTAGCCATGCCGTCCGCTGTCTGGTCTAAGTAGCTGCGAATAAAGTGTCAACGCGGTACATTACACTGTCATTACATAAAGGTCTCTTTGAAAGGCAAATATGATCTAACATATCCAGATTTGTATTCGGTCATAGTTCATTTTAGACAACGGTAAGAGAGATAATTAAATAACTCTAATATAATTTGTTTAGCTTTTTTACATATATGTACATTAAACATATTTAAAAATAAACGGTTCATTGTATTTCCATATTCCTGTACAACTTTACAAGCCTTTCTTGTTGTAGCTTAATAAACTATGGTAATATTTGTGCAAACCACAAATTATTTACGCGGAGTCAGATAATGTTAAAATGGCTCCTTTTTGCTGATGCAACATCGACCCTTTCTATATTTTAATCTCGTACCTAAGCGTTACATTAGATACCTGAAGGTAAGTCAAGTTTGCTACATTAAATCCGGACCCAGTCATTCACGTTATGTTTACACCCGAAAAATATTTTATCGTTTTTAAGAGATATTTCTTATATCAGTATTGAACATTCTAAAATGTTTTTTTTTTACATTTTACTCTTTTCCCGCCTACAAGTTACATTATGAACATTATGTCCTTGAACTCTACTGTAGTCTACACTGTAATTGGTTTTGGTTATAGTTTTTACGTAAATCCACCTTCCCTTTCCTTTTCCTTATTAGAAACGGATGGATAGGGGAAGAGGACTAGAATTGGGCCTTCGGTACTTTACTCATCAGACGAAACGCAGAAAACTTCTACTTCTCGCCTGTGAGGTTGTGGTATTTAACTGATTCAGCCTGGCCATTCGTGCAATAAAGGTTGTTGTGGCGGATTCTACCATTGTCTTGTTTTTCTTAGATTTAATTAAAAATATTTATCATAATATTTCTTTTTAAAGGTCTTATTTGTTTACTTAGTGCATACATATTTTTATAATGTATGATGATCTTCTTTAAAGGCCGGTGTCGCATTTGCCGTTCCTCTGTTGTTGCGGATGTTCATGAGCTTGAGTTAACATTTGATTATTTAACATTAGGCGAATTACTGCTCGTTTGAATTCTTATATTCCTCTTCATTCCTCACTTTTATGGAATTATAATGATTATGGCGAATGAGCATACACTTCCTTACAGTGATGAGACACTTGCCCTATGGTGTCGATTAAAATTGGATAAGTTTTCATTCGTTCGTTAATTTCTTATAGTTAACTTAGTTATATTATATTCTTATAGTTAGTTAACTTTGCTTATTCATTTATTATATATATAAGATAGTTTTTTGAACTCCTTTGAGCTAATCCCAGGATATTGGTCAGTCAACAGAATACCAATATCTCCCTTTTCTGAAATGATACTTACTAGCTTTATAAAGTCACTTGCATTTTGTGTCTTAGAGGTTAAAATGAAGGCATATCTAGTAAAGTGGTCAACCAAAAGATGTAGATATTTTTTTGTAGATCTGGAACCTCCGAATCCTCCAATTGTGTCAATAGATACTATCTCGAAAGGTTTCGTGGCTGGGCCAAGATGCGACATAAAACCATATCTATCTGTTCCTCTTGTTTTATTCTTTGTACAAATTTCACAGTTTCTGCAAACTTCTTTAATATTATGACATAAATTTTTCGCTGTATACAGGGGTCCAATCGTT
>DWLR01001300.1:0-18866 GCA_018246295.1 Papilio alexanor hazarajatica
ATATATATATATATATATGTTGGATGAACACGTGACCAGTCGATCCCCACTAGTGGAGGGACGCATGACAAGTGGGGATGACCTCCACCACCGCCTATAAAAGCGGATGCGCGTCGAGTGTTGGAGGATTCCAATCCGGTGATAATATATACTTATTATTATATATATATAAATTTTATATAAATTAATAAGTATGTAATATATATATACTTATTAATTTACACGACACGCCTCAGCATACTTACACTTAGCAGACGGGTTAGCGATCACAGTATGTTCCACCGTATTAAGAAAAGGACGCTGCTACCCATCCTCCGGTGGTCTTCCAGACTCAAGACAAACAGACATGTGTATGCACACAAATGTTTGTCCTGTGTGGGAATCGAACCCACGACCTGCGGCGTGAAAGGCCGGATCTTAGCACTGCGCCAACCAGTCAGTCAATTAACTTGTCCTTATGTTTCTAATACACATATTTTCTCCAAAAGAGAAATGAAAAAGAATTTATGGTCTTCTGGTGTTTTGCGTCATGAACAAGTTCATCATCAAGATCATCAATTTTTATTGGGAGAGAACTTTCAAAATTTTTGCCTGTGCCTCGCACGAATTATCCTCATCAGTCTATGATTCTAAAAATGTAGTACGACCACGTGACCATATTTCCTGACGACTAAACTGATATGAACACGAATACTAATAAATGATGTGTCATATCTTAGAAGATAAAAAATTTGTTTCTATCACAACAACTTTAAACTTTGTAATTATTGGCTAGGTTTAAGTACATTATCATGATGATGGGAAATAAATCAATTCTTAAATTGCTATGTGTTGCAAAATAAATTACTCAGGAGGTACATACATTTTGAGATAATATCGTTTTTAAAAATTTACCTGGTAAAAGTATGTTTATAAATCCAAAGTCAACGAGCTTACAGATGTCGAGGCTGGGAGCGATCAGAACTTTCATGAATTTATATTGCAAGTTTATCACTTCGAGTTTATGAAGTGACCATCGCTTGGTACGATATTTTTTTTATATGGAACACGTTGCACTTTTTGTGTTAAAAATTACGATACTCTGATGCCGTGATGACGTTTAAGACGATAATTTTCAAATCTCGACTAACGACAGAAAACACCAGATTAGTCCTGTAATCTTTTGAGATTACATACGGTTTATGGTTGTCAGCCACTAATAGCATCTATTGTTACTTCTTCGATTCTGTGGAAAATTAGAGAAAAGGCTTAGTAATTTGAAAGCCAAAAAGTAAGGCTTTGGCTCCTTCATTTTATTTAAGCCATTTGCTAATAAGATTTGTGCAAATGAAACGATGTGTAAACGCAAATAACTACGTAAGAATGATTGCCTGGCGTAGAGGCTTGCGCAAGACATGGGAGCTGGGTAAATGAAAGCACGCTTGACATACACTTTCGTAAAAATGGGAAATAAATTATAGTTTCAGCGAAAAGCTTTAAGAAAGGACAAAAGAAATAACAATATAGTTAGTATTCTTTATTTGCTATAAGCTATTGCATCTTTTTAAATAATGCAAAACTGGGGTATACTATATCTGATAGTACAATACGCTATTGTAAATTAGTCACTGATGATTTTTCTCTATAATCGGTGGATTTTTCTAAATATATACATACGATATATATAATACGACGTTGAACATGAAGTTTTTGTTAATGCCATAAAATGTAAACTTTTTGCTATATTAAATAAGTCAATCTGACATTGAGCGAAAGTTAACGTAGCGAATACGTGACTTGTTGTTGAGAGCTTAAATTGTGTCATTAATGTTTTTGTTACTTGCTGAACTTGAGTCACCCGTTAATTAGTGGTCGTTCTATACAAAATAATTATCTGACTGCGCTTAATGCTTACTTCGCACATATTAATCTTTTATTTTGAACTCATCCTCTTTTCCTCTCTTTCCTCTTATCTTTTCTCTTCTTTAAAAGTAACATTTTTATTTATTTCGTCTTGTGAAAATAAAAAAAATGTGTAGATATGTAAATACTGTATACGTCAAAACAATGATTCATTGCTTTTTCTTGAAATAAAAAAAAATCCTTTTCGTCTACTACATTTTCGCAATTCGCTCTAAAGTAATAAAAAGTGTATATGATTACCTAATGGACATTTTACATGAGAGCTAATGGACATTTTCCAATAAAGCAATTAGAAATCTACTCGTAAGAGGAAACATGAATAAATAAATTGTCCGGGAAACACGATGGGAGAGAAATTAAATTTTCCCATCCGTTATAATTGAATTTCATGCGTTCATACTCGATGGTGGAAATATGGAGATTTGATGTTTGTCGCCATGTTGCTTTCATTTAATAAAAAAAAACCATACGCAAAGTAACAGAAAATATGCTTAGTATTTTAAGAAGGTTGCAGACGCCTTAAGTATAATTCGATATAACTTTTTGAAACGCTATGGTATAAAAAATATTTTGATCAGAACGAGATTGGTCATATAGTTTTCTTCACTGAGTTGTTGACTCGCTTTTAGTAAATTGCACAGTGGAGCATACGAATGAAAACAGTTTAAAGTGTTACTTATACGTAAGACGTTACTTAGATTTTAATAGAACATGTCTAGAGTAGCCATAAAATACAAACAATTTAAATATATCACCCACACTTATGTTTTCATTATTCATTACTTTTTTATTGACGAGAAGATAGTGTTTTTAAGTATGTAATGTATGTATGTATGTTTGCAGTGTTAGAGTCTGCAACAACAACATCTGTTGCATGAATAGCCCATTCGATTGGTGAAATATCAAGAATTACAAGCGTCAAGACAGGAGTCAAGACGGGCGTCAAGTAGAAGTATTCTGCGTTTCGTTGTTATGTCTGAGGTGCAGGAGACCTAATTTTAGTCCTCTTTCCCTTTCCATACTTTTTTATTATTTATATTCTTATCTCTTTTTATTCTTATTTTTTTCTTTGAAAAGGGTGGGAAGGGGACGTATAGGAGGAAGAAATATCAATTTTTTGTCTATCCGTTCCTCTGTCTATTAAAGATGGGCAACGCATCTCAACTCGCAAATGCTTACTGTAGATGTATATGGGTAGCAGTCGCTTAGGTGACCGCTTGCTCGTTTACCACCTTCTAGTATAAAAAATGTGTGGTCGTTTATGAAATAAAATAAATAAAAAATAAAAAAGCCTTTTATTCCATGCATTTACAAACATAATATAGGTAAATTATTATTATTATTTTAGGGTATTCAAGTTGTTAATTTTTTGTATGCATGGACCCCTCTCAGGTGAAGGCCTCCTCCAAAGATTTCCATTTGTCTCTGTCTCTGACGACATAAATCCAGTGCGGTTCAGCGACTTTTTTAATGTCGTCCTCTAATTTTAATTTATTAGCTGCTTGTACAATTTCCAGTTCATTGATATAGTTTATATTATTTTCTAGGTTTTCGTGATTCCTTTTTGTTGTTATTTGTCTGTTGTGTATTCGCACTATATAGGTTTTTATAGAATTCTGTAGCAATATTTATTATTTCTCTACGGTTGTGTGTCCTGATTGGTTTAATTCCTCGATCCAAGTCTTATTTGTTCGGAGTTCTTTTATCGCTTTTTTGAAACTTCTTCGTTGTGTAAGTTTGTATTTTTTGATTCCTGTAGTTTTTATAATCATATTTTATGTATTTACTCCTTAGTTTATATAGTGCGCAAAGTTCATTTTTTTATCGGGACTTGACTGGCGTTTTTTGCAATATTTGTCTCCTATTTAGAAATGCAATTGTCCTCTCCGAGAGAATTCTGTGTCTAATACGGGTATTGTTAACTTGTCGTGCTTGCTGTAGAGTGACGTTGTAACATGCAGTAATTTGTTATAAAAATCCTGCACTGTCGTCTCCATTTGATAACTAAGTTTGTTACTTGATGCCTCAGATTTTGCTTGTATGCTTCAATTTCTTCTCTCGTTTTAAAGTACTATTTTGGTTGTTGGTGAATTTGATTCGGCTTTTCTTTGTTACTTTTAAAGTTATTGTAGCTCTTACCATTCTGTGGTCTGTAGGGAAGTTAAGGTTCAGTGTTTCTATATTTAGGTATAGCTTAGGTTGGTTTGACAGTATATAATCGATTTTATTTTTGGATACTCCGCTGGGTGAACGCCAAGTCCACCTGCGACTTGATTTTAAAAAAAAAATAAGTATTGATCACTGAAAGTCTATTTTCGAAAGCGACATCTATTAATCTTTCACCTCTGTCGTTTCTGTCTCCATATCCATATATTCTTGTAATGATATGTTCATATTTTTATAAGGTTTTTGAAGACATCTTAATTGCTGTGTCCAAATTTCGATAGAATTCTGTTATCTCTTCTTCACTTGAAAGAGTTGTGGGGGGATAGGCTTGGATAATGCTTATATTGTATCCTTAAATGTTAAGGTTAAGCAGAGCGACTCTTTCCGTGAAGCCTATAAATCGTTCAATATAAGGTTGTAAGGATTTCTTTATTAAAAAACCTACGCCGTAAAGTCCTGGTGTGTGACCTACATAACATAATATCGTACTCTCCTATTCTTCTATTTGGCTGCCCATTTTTCTGACTTCTGACAGACCGATGACGTCATTTTTTTTTTTTCAGGGCTTCTTCGAGTTCTAATAGTCTTTCGTATGAAGAGAGTGTTTTCATGTTGTATGTTGCTATGTATAACTTGTTTTTTGATAGATTACTGGTTTTTTGGCTGATTTCTAATTGTTTCTTTGGAGGGTAGTGGTCAATTTCTCTTCCACGGTGACCGGCCGGCTTGGAAGATAGTTTTCTGTGTTTTGTTTTTTATTTATTTTGTTTTTGAGAGGGGGTGCAGATTGCTATTGGTTCAGACTATTTTTTGGCAAAACATAGTTGGATTTTTATTCACCAGATAGTTGAGGATCCCCGGCTTGTCTACGTTTTCAGAACAATTAGATGTGTTTTGTGAGGTACTTAATGCCGGTCTGTTTTTCTTTTTTGGTTGAGTTCTAGGTGATGATTCATTTCGATTATAGGTTTCTTGAGACGATGTCGTTTGTTGTTTCCTGATTTATTATTTATTTCTTGTTTTCCTATTACAACTAATTTATCGCACTTTAATACAGCTTTGTTACCCTTCTCTCTTTCAGTTTTTACTTGTTCCTGTAGCATTCTCCTCTTCACTAGAATATGTCGTGGGTAATCTTCCTTAATGTAGTAGTTTGTATCCTTTAATAGTTTCTTTTGTTTGAAAATTTCAATTTTCTTGCCAACCGTGGTTAGTGTAATTACAACGGGCCTTGGTTTTTCTGTATTTTTCCCAATTTTTCTGATTTCTAGTATTTCTTTACGATCTAGTTTAATTGTGAGATATCTTGATATGGAATTAATAATTTCAGTTTCTAAATCCGAGTAAGAGTAGGGTGACTTATGTTCTTCCATGCCAAAAAATACAATGTTTCGGTTTCTTGCCTTTTTCCCCAGTATATTTAATCTTTGTTCTTGTCTTTCAAATTGTTTTTCTAGGGTTTTGTATTTTTTTTGTGCGAGGTGGTTTAGTTTTTCGTCTAAAATCAAATTCATATTATCAGTAACTGTTTTTGCAACTTCAATACCGTTTTCCTTTATTGCTATTTTTTGCTCTTCAAGATCTTTTTGAATTAAGAGTAGGGTTGCCATTATTTTTTCCATTGTTATATTTTTTCTTTAGAATCGAAATAAATGATGATTCCAAGAAAGATCTTTGTTTACATACAATATTGTTGGCCAATAGTTATTGACAGAGTGGTTGATTATCTGAATAAATATTTGTAACGTTTGCTGGTAGGCGGCGTCCTCCGCCGAGGCAGATCCTAGTGGGGACATGGAAGGGGTCCCCTTTCTCTGTCTGGGATGCACCTGGAACTTGGTGGTGCGCTTCCGGCTTAAGGACTTAGTCCAGTGGGGGGCGGGGGGGTGACTACAGGTGTTCACCACCCGGGTAGCAGGCGGTGGCCGTGTACACAGCGTCTGCGCTCCGTACGGCTCTGCGGTTTCCGCAATAAGGCACAGTTTCGAGCGGTCAGAGCGCTCGCCTAGATGGGGGCTCCGTACAGTACCATGGATCGCACGACCACCGTGTACAGGCGGCGACACCGCGAGTTCGGTCTACTGAGATTCGGCAGGAGACGACTAAGGGCTCCGGCCGCTCCCATCAGTTTCGGGACGAGGCACCCGAAGTTTTCCTCGAATTTCCACCGGCTGTCGAGGACGAGTCCTAGGTACTTCATCGTACGCTCGACGCCGATGGAAGTTCCGCTCAACACAAGTTCGGTCCGGGTAGGAGGTGCACGTCGGGGCCCGTGAAAACACAAGGCCTCGGACTTGTGTAATGCAACCTCCAGGCCTAGTCTCCGAATTCTGGCTACTACTTGAGCCACTCCAGCGGTAGCCCTGTATCGTGCCTCTCCCTAGGTGTTGCCGTGGGCCGTCCCGAGGGTGTCATCAGCGTAACAGACGACGTCCACGCCTGGCATAACAGTTCCACGCAGCACCCAGTCGTACCCGATGCTCCACAGGAGGGGTCCAAGGACTGACCCCTGCGGAACACCGCACGACATCATTCTTACTGACCAGCCTCCACTGGTCGGATACCGAACCGATCGCCCGGAGAGGTATGATACCTCAGCACCTCCCTAATGCAGCTCCAGGACAGGGTGTTGAAGGCGTTGGATATGTCAAGAGACACCGCCACCAACACCCCTCCCCGGGACACTGCGTTGTCCGCAAAGGCCCTCACCTGTGCTATAACGTCGATGGTGGACCTTCCCCTGCGAAAGCCGTACTGGTTGTCGCTGAGGTCCGGCCCCACCGTCTCCAGATGCCGGACTAGACGAGTGGCAATCATCCGCTCGGAGAGCTTGCCCACTTCTTCTAGCAACACAATCGGTTGGTCAGGGCCCGAAGGGTGCTGAGACTGCGCCGATAGCACTTGTCGCGCAAGCCCGCTGGGACGCGGTTGGGCTGGGTCTGGGGGCGGCTTCTCCCTAGTCTTCTGCGCACTCCGGGCTGGCAATACTGCTGGCCCGGAAGCCGCAGCCGCATATGTGCAGCCGTCTCGTTTTTTGTCGGCAGCCGACAGCCGAGAGGCGCAGCCGAGAGGCGGCTGCATTGTTTTTTCTGGAAGGAGTCTGTCCTATAGCGATGCCAGGCGGGCACTGACCATACCGCCCACCTGTATCATCACCATCCGTCAGATCTCTTCAAGCGGAGGATGCGATGCAGGGGAGGCCTTCGCTGTCCCGTCTAGGAGGGAGGTGGCAGAACCCTGCTTCCGCACGTTCTCCATTTCGCCGCGTATTCGGCCATCTCCTTCCGAAGACTGGCCATCTCGGCCTGCAAGCGGGCGTTATCTGCCTGCAGTTGTCTTGTCTCCTCCGTGACCGTGCGTATCTGTAGGACTGCTACGGCTTCCTTTATGGATGCTGACGCATCCTTCAAGTCGCACGAATGTTCTTTCAGATTAGAGGACTTGGTCGCCACCTTAGTGATGAGGTCCAAGTCCTCCTGTATCTGGTCCTGCAACTGGGCAGCGGACTTCTCATTGAGCCTTAGATCGGGCTGGAGCTTGACTCGCCGCCTAAGAGCGACGTCCACCTCCTTGAGGAGGTCCAGATCCGCCTTCTGCCTAGCCTGCGTTCTCGCGGCCTTCTTTCCGGGTTGGCACCCCGCAGGAACCGAGGTTCCTGGTCTCTCCTCATCGGTTGAGCTTTCGCCAAGGCGAGGTCGCTTAACCCTCCGCATTGCCAAGGCTTTTGATCCAAACCTCGACCTGTATCCGACGGTTTCGAGGCTGCAGTTGGACTCCGACGCTGCCTCCACGTTTCTCGTCGCTTCCACCTCCATCTCTACTTCCTCTCCTTCCTCTCTTTCATCTCCTTCACCTCTCCAGAACTTCCCTACTACTTCTCATATTGACCCCAACTTCTCCTTCCCTACACGCCGATTGGCCCCCCGTATGCGCTGGGGCCGATGTGCCGGCTGTCCGACACACCAAGGGATTCCCCGGAAACGGGACCCTCCCGGGTAGATTTTTCGATCGTCGTGTCTGCCATTTCGTTTTGTTTTGTCGCCCTAACCACTGGTTTCCTACCAGCCATTCATCTCATCACCGGGCGACGAAGTTTAGGATTAGGGTATTTTTTTATACCGTGTTTTTTTAGTAGTTCGATTAACGCGTGAGAAGTTATTTTTATTCACTTTTTTACACTTTTACACACTTTATTTTTAATCACTTTATGAATACACGGTCGACGTTAATCGTGGCAAATAAAAATAGTATTCCAACAGCTATGGAGTACTACGACTCAAAAAAAAAAACAGTGACGAGAATTACAGTATCTATAATTACTGCTTCTTGTATCAACTCTCTTTGTAACGAGAGAAAAAAAAAGAACGTTCAAATGTAAGCTAACTTTCTTTAAAATTCTGAACTAGTACGCGATTTTCTTAATAAGAAACTAAAATTATTTTTCTTACACCGTTCGGGGTACAATGTTAAAGTTATAAGAAACTATTTGTCTACGATCCTTAATACTCGTGCAATTTTCTAATTTCATTGAACATCTTGAAGTATGTCAAAGTATTCCGTTAAATTGATCAGATAAGTCGAAGAAATAAGAGCGTCTTCAAAATTACCCATTTGTAGGAAAACTAAATCTATTTAATCTAAATAACTGCTAAACATTGATAAAAATAATTAAATAGTATCTTACAATTTTGAGAGAAATATAAAATAAAATTAAACCAATAAAATTTTATAGCAAATTGCTTATCGATATGATTCGAGTGCCCGTCCGTGGATGTTATTAATACTCAGACGAAACCACAAAGTTATGATTTATTTTGCTTTTCCCTTGAAAAGTTTCAACAAGGTTTGCTATTGCTTTTATATTTTATTTACTATGTAACAGATTTGTACCTAAGGCTATCTAATTACGAAGATAAGCAATTTCTTGATCGAAATAGATTCATTTCGTGTATTTGGTATTTTATATTCTGGTTAAATTTCGTTACTCATTTATTTTTAATATCAAATGACGCACATAAAATTACTACACGCGTGAAAAATAATGAGTTCCGGAATGGCACCGACCAATGGCAGAGACCGATTTGACGACTGGGATTTTCACAAAATTAAAGGCACGTTAAATTAATACGGCACTCTTCACTTGTCTTGTATTTTTGAGAATATTGACCAACTACAGCTAAACGATTTAAATTCCGCTCATTATTAGAGAAATACATTAACTTAATTGATTATCTTCTAATTGTTACATACAAAAATTTCCGATCATTAGTGCTAATCCTTAAAATATATTCTAAATAAGTATACGGTCATTTAATCGAAATATACAAACTCAATGGCCACATACCATTTAAATTAAATAATTCAAAATCACCTTTCTAACCATGGGCAGTAATGCTTTTATCAATATGAAATAAATTTACAAGTACTAGCTGGATTGCTTTAAGTGGTCCTGACAATGTCAGGTGCACATCAAAAAGCTTTTAACTTTTTTATGTTAACGTTGTAAGCTTGTAAACGCTTAGGGTCTACTAAACGATCTACAAAATAAACTATAAATTAATAAACAAACAACATAATTTTTAGTATTACTCTTTACTATCATCACAACCACATTTCAATATAACTCACAATTCAAAAAAATAATTATCGTCATCATCTCCCTGTCCTTTTTCTACTTACGAAGGGCCGGCGCAGTATGTACTATTCTTCCATGTGTCCTGAACCCTACTGTAGGCCACACTGGGCTTCTCCCTGTCCATATCTTCCTTATTACAATAGGGTGGGTAGGGGAGGACGACTAGTATTTGGCCTTCACTCATCTTCTTCACTTCGCTCATCAGACGAAACGCAGAAAACATCTACTTCAAACTATCGAAACAAATCGAAACGCAGAAAACCTCTACTTCGAAATACTATGATCTCACAGAAGACAAGCGTCTTCTGTGAGGTCGTGAGGCCATTCGTGCAACAGATGGTGTGTGAATTTAGTGCTCAGTGCACACTCGTTGGTCGAAAAGTCTTGATGCATGGTTGGATATTTTAAAGATATTTTATGTTCCTTTCAAATTATGTTACTTTTATTAATAATTAACTGTCGGAAGTTAATATTAGGGTTCGAACAATGTTATTTAGTAACATTTCATAGAATTTCCAGGTACCAACCATCTATTATTATAATGTCTTAGTCTATTTTTTCTTAGTCTTAGTCTGATTTTCATTTTTGTTCTAATTGAGACAAAGTATCTGAGCAATATACATAAAAACAAGTCTTTTACAGATGGTAATTAATTAAGAGCAAGGCAAGTCGCTCATTTTTGCCGTTTTTGCATTTATCATCTCGTTTTGAAGCCCGTTAATACGCTTAATTAATTAAAGGCTGCTCGTTATTTTATGCAAAATATATTTTATTTGTTATTCTGTGAAACGATTTTACGACTGTTTTTTGTTATTGTAATTATTGTTATTTTGTTTTTTGTTATTTTTTATTATAAAACACATTTTAGAAACAATTTAAATTATATTATACTTACACATCATAATTATATTGTTTATTCATTTTAGAAATGATTCTATATCTGAAAATTAATAAAACAGAAAATTATAAATACAAGTTGTTATAATTGAAATTGTAGGTGATATACTACATGATATGTTTAACATAATAGGTGAATGGCAGTAGGTTTAAGTAAATTTAGGTAGGTAACTTATGTGCAGTTCGGTATATGTACCGACTGTGCGAGACTGTGTGACGCAACCGCTAATCCAGCCCGTTAATCACGCACACTCGCCCTGATGAAGGACCCCCGACGGTTCTGAAACTAGTCGATATATACCGGAGGACGCGTGAGTTTAGTCGTTATTTTAATTAGTTTATTAAAAAAGTCGACGAAAGTTTTGGTTGAAAATATGTAATAAGCAAAATTAATATAATTTATTTTTATATTAATTATTAAAAAAAAAGTTTTCAAAAGAATATTTTATATGATCTTTTTATATGTTCTACTACACTGTTCAATAGTAGATAATGTTCTACATAAGAATTCATTATGTACAAAGAGCTATTACGTATTATAATATAGCCCGAGGCCCAGTTTTTAATATGCAGCACTGTAATTTGGTGCTTGAAATTGTATTACACAGTGGTTGTCAAGTCTAGCTAATGACAAGACGGGACTTTAGTAAAATTCAAAGAAGAAACTTACTTCCTTACCAATTATTGAAGTTTAAAGTCACATTGCTTATAGAGTTTACAATAATATAAATAAGTTAATTCACATTAGCACAAAAATACAGGAGACGTGTATTCCTCGTAGTTCCTTCTAGCAGAGTTCGACGATTAAGACATTAAATATACATTATGGTTTGCTTCAATGTATTTTATTATTTAAGATTTTAGTTCGAAATAATTTTGATGTCAATAGACATTTTGTACGTAATAAGGTAGTTGTACCATATATTAACCAGTGCTCCACTATTTTTACAAGCTTTCTTCATTTGCTTTCAAAACTATCTCGGAATATCGGAATCCGAGTAACAATATGCTAAAAAAGTTAAAAGCATTTTATAACAAAGAGAACTTTAACAGTGCAGTGGGTTTAGTTGATCCATATAAATATCATTGCTCTTGCTATTATATTTTAAAATACTTTCAAGTGTTGGATAACGAACCGAAACCAATATGGAGGTAGATCTTTTTGTCAAAAGTTATCAACACAAAATTTCCAATTACATAATATAAATCGAAACTAATTGTTTCACTGCGAAGTCTTTTTACGAAATAGACAATTATTTTTCAGATATTTCCTATTAATCTTTCTTGCGGTTACTACAATGTTTGCTTTGTTTCTTTTATCACTAACCGTGTCCTATGGCATAAGAATAAATGACTTGAATACGGTAACCGAAGCCGGTTGCTACTTTCTAATCTTGGTCTATGAATTACTGATGCTCTTATGCATTGGTATTAATTTACCTGAGTATCACATCTTTTTGGAAATCCTAAGAGAAGATTTTAAATTCATCTGCACAGACGGAAAAAAATACAGGTCTACATCCATAAGTCTAATTCAATTATTTGCTTTTAATGACCTAATGAATAAGGTCACACTTTATTGACCACATAATACTACGGTTCTCGCACGCTTCCTAGCTACTTCTACAGGTATAAATCGCATGACAGTCATAAGTTTTCTTAGCCTATTGGCTTTCTATTGTACGTCACTCATCCGTTTGGTGTATGTCTAAGACGTTACCTATCTGGCACTCGCTGTTGCAATACAAATTTGTTTCGTTATTCTTTCTTTATTCATCCCTTCAATATGTCGCTGATATTTTAATTAAAATCTCAGTTTGAAATTTCGGAATAATGGAAAAACTGTTAAATCAAATGTTCGTCCACTATAAGTCAGTTCATTAGAAAACACCAACTTAAATTGTTTTTAAATACTAACTAATATACTCGAATAACTTTAAATTCAATTGACAATATTTATTTTACTTCCACAGGGCAAGATTTTTCGAAAACCAACTAAACATATGGAAAATGTGTATACTATCTGTTGTCTTTACATGTTTCATTGGTATCGGTGTGGTCTGCATCACGTTGCTGTGGCTACTCTGGTACATGGTAACGCATGAGCCCGGCGACGGGACGAGCCGGCCCCTGTTGTTTCCCTTCTGGTATTTCGACGCCGACTTCGGCGCGTCGCCGCTGTACGAACTGGCGTTTTTATTCTCAAACTTCTGTTCTTTGGAGTACGCTTATTGTTACATATGTAAGTACGTATTTTATTAAATGCTAGCATTCCGTCCCGGCTTCACTCGTGTAGACAGACAGACTAGTAAAAATGTAACTTAGCTTACTCGTTGATAAAAAAAACTCTCTATTAGTAAAAGACAACAAGAGAATTTTCAACAAATGTAGATGATCTTTATTATATAGTATAGTATTAAACCTTTTTTTAAGGTTATCCGACGAAATCCGGTTAACCTTAACATATACCTTGTGGAAATTGAGATTATTCTAAGTTTAACAGTCCCTGTCTTAGACTGAAAACTGAAAAAATAATGTGGTAGATATGTCAATAGCGAATTAAAGAATATTAGAAAATTAAAAGAATTTAAATTGTACAGTCAAATTTTTTTTAACAATTTTTTAATGCAGGCGTTCATAATGTAATTAAGCAAGAATATTTTATGTTTATTTGGGCACATAGGAACATTCGCCTCAATATTAAATATTTGTCGGGAAATATCAAATAAGTTTTAGCACACGAGTACAATCACTTTTGTTATTAATGTACGTATTTTATTTAGTTATGATTCAAACACAAATATTTTGGGTCGGACAAATAACGACAAAAGCCGATCTAATTATATGGTACATGCAAGATCTAATGGAAGGACTTAATATACCGACTAATAAAGAGGAAACTGATCGATTCGAATCCGAAATTAAATACAGGATGAGTAAAATAATACGCGAACATCAGGCTATGTATTGGTAAGAATTTAAATTGTTAAGTATGCTCTGGAGAAGGCCTATGAGCAGCATCGAACTGATACAGACTGATAATGTTGATGATACTTTTTCTAAGCATAGTGAGGAAACTAGCCATGGAGATTTTTGTAATAACATGTAATATCTAGATATTATTATTGCACTAAAACCACAGAACCCGTTTTAAGTGTGCAATTTATTTAGCAGATGTCATGTGCAATACTAGTATAATTAAAAAACGATATGGATACTGACATATCTTTTTACATTATAGTGCTTACTATGTTACACGAAACTGATTTGCATGTTATCTACTTAATCGATTGCCCATGTAAGACGTATTTTTTATTTGCCTAACTAATAACACAGTTAATGTTTTCTAACGTTAATTTTTTTAAACGTTCTGTACAATCACTATTCCACAGGCTTTTAACAAACTATAGGAAAGTGTATAAGAAATTACTTATGTTTGAACAAAAAGCTGGTGGTCCAGTGGTCTGCTTGACCGCCTATTGTAGCGCTGAGGTAATTATTATTCTTACAATTATCATCATCAACATCATCTTCTTACTTCGTATTCGTCGCCTAAGAATCGATAATCCTTTAACGATCTGTCTCTTCTCGCCGTAATCCTAAGAGCTTGTCGTTCATCGGTCCTTCGTGTTGATAATGACCCTTGTTGTATTTTGTACGCAACCGCTACCAAAGCGAACAGCGAGCAGTGACTCTATCATGTGGGATGATTTGGGACTCAATGATGGTTTTAATGCGGATTAAGTAATTTCTTCTTAATAATCGACGTCAGACACACACACTTTTAACTCTGCTGTAGACATTGAAATCAATACATGTGTAGTGATGTGATGATGTATCTGTTAACATCTAGTGTTTCATTTCATTACATACTATTTTTGTGTACTTAAGTAAATCAATTTTTCATTTTTTATTCATAAAATCTAAACCTCTAAAATATTAAATGTTATAGAGACTTCAAGAAGGAGAGATTAATGGCATTACTATGTTACTATGTGGAGGAACATTTATTGAAGTATTTATTCCTAGTTATTTGAGTACAATTATGGGAATGAAGGTAATAAATTTGCTTGTTTTCTGCATTTCTTTTTAATATTCTAATATATTTTACATATTTACCAATAAAAGATATATATATCCTATAACTTTTTAGTTGCGATCAGTTGGCGAAGCTTGTTTGAATATACCGTTTTGGAATATAGGAAATATGTTAAGACCCTATATTATTCTAATAATGCAAAGATCGTTTCGACCGCTACAACTCAATGCTCCGGGATTCGAGGATGTGTCTCTTCAGACATTTTCTAATGTACGTTTTATAAAAATTATTTACTCACGATGACTCGCAGGAAGGTAATTTTTTTACGGGTATGTGTGTTTGTATGTATATAATATGTGGGCACATACATTATAATATATATGACGGACCACTTGGCGCGGTCGGTAAGATGCATGCCATTCACGCCGCAGGTCGCGGGTTCGATTCCCACCCACAAGATTTGTGTGCATGAACATGTCTGTGTGACTTGAGTCTGGATGTAAAGACTACCGGAGGACGGGCACCAGCGTCCTTTTTTAGTACGGTGGAATATACTGCGATTGCTAACCAGCCTGCCGATGTGATCAATGGGGGAGGCCTATGTCCAGCAGTGGACGATCATAGGCTGAGATGGATGGATTATAATATGTATACGATCTATTGTGTCCACCTAGTGCTTAAATTGCTTGTATTCGGTTTGTATTTTTCCCTTCACACAGGCGTCACAGGGGTACAGTTAATCGGGCTTATTGTTCCTTTTTTTTTTATTAAATGCTACAAACTAACAAACAAATTATTATAACTTGTATTTTTTCAGAAAATGGCATCAGCTTATTCCTTGTTTAATACGTTAAGATAAGCAAATATTTAAATACGTAATATGAATATTATTAACTGTCACATACACACAGAAAATAACTTCAAGCACCTTATTTACTCTGAATCTCATTTTATATTAAAATGTAATTAATATATCAATGGATTTTAATTTAAACAAAAAAAAATTGTGCACATGCAATTAAATAAATTAAATTACAACATTCAAAGTTGTTTTAATATGTTTACTAGGTCGCAAATTTATTATAATTAAAACATATGAAAAAAAAATGTTGATCATTATTAATGAAAAAGTAGATATAGTTCATGTTGTTATGTTTCTGGATACCAAGACTGGATACAATCAGAGTTTATTTAAATTTTAACAGAGGACAGTATTCTTAGCAGTTTTGTTTCAAAATTTGTAATTGACCAAATTTTGAACTATATTTGTCAAGTACGGAGTGTGTCAAAGCGACAAATGACGGATAGGTCGAACAAACTTAAGGTATGCGGTGCGTTACTCCATGTGTCATTTGCTATTCTAACACGCTGTACGCACGTTTAGAGTTGGTTTAACCTAGTGTAATCAGGTTTGTTATAATAACAGCACAGCATTAGATGCAAGGAAATCTTGATTAGTATGATTAAATTTTAATTATTTTATTTATATTTATAGAAGTTATGAACATTGAAAGTAATGACCATCTTTTTATGGAGCAAAAAACTTTAAAAATTGTAGAGGATAGAAGTTTATGCCAAAACTTTAAAATTTCTCCTATGTCTAATTAGTTTTTAATTTTACAACTCTGTAGTTGGTTTAATTACGTTTAAACACGATTATCAACCTGTTATGTACATTTAAAAATTTTAATAATTAAATGTGTATCCAGTGATTGTGAATCAGTTTCGAAATGGAAGCAGCCAAGTACAGCACCATAGCAAATCTAATAATACTCCAAAGTTTTCAGAGTTTTCAAAGTATTTTTTTTTTCATTTTAGAGGCAAGTTCCTATTTTACAAACTTAAGACAGCCTTTTTTAAGCTTCAAAAACACGTTACAAAGTTAATTGATTTTTCTTTGACATCATAAATTGAATTTCTATCGTTCTGAGAAATGTTAAAATTAAACAGCAACATTAATAAATTTCTATTAACTACGATACCTATCCTAAATATTTCGAAACAAAAGAGAAAATCTTTAAAAACTTGAATTTCATAATTGCATTTTCTTGTTATTGAATATCTGCGTGTGGCCTCGGCACCCTTTTATTGACTTTACTAATTTTAATTCAAAATTTAATTTCATATTTGTGCATAAATTTGCTTTCAATTAAAGAGTAATTATTTTTATTGAGAAATGAAATTTCAGTTTCTTATTTAGTAGTTTTTATTTAAATCTATGTTTAAATTTCACACCAACTAATAGAATTAATTAATTTATTTATTTAAAAATTTGTACAGATAAGATATTTAAATATACAATCAAATTAATATACAAAGTACAAACAGATGAAGATATCGATGAAAGATAAATTTGACGCAAATAAATTCGAAATCGATTATCAATTCTATTCAAGTTTTTTTCTAATCATCTTTCGTCCGCATATTTGCAGTTAGTATCAACTTGTTATGAAATATTTTTCGAACGACAAATAATCGATTAAGTATCGACAGTTTCCATAACGTTTGATCGTAGCTTTGCTTTAAATTCGCAGTGAGAGGCACGTGCCGTATGATTGGCCGGCTGCGTTGAGTGACGACCAACCGATGAATGATGTTTACACGAATCGACGAGCATTGATTTCCTAAATCCCTGTTTGTATATTACCTATATTTACTAAAATGTCTAAAAATTATGAAGTCGTTTTTTTCTCATTCAATAAATTAAATTTTACTGAGTTAATATGATCCCTTATTTCGAAATACCCTACTTTTTAATTTTTACATAATATTATTATAATTCGAACATCATGACCTGACACAACTGGAATTTTACATTGGTAACAAGCAACATCAATATATTATGCAGAAAAAAAGGGGCCGCGACAAAAAGTAATCTTACGGAAAATGGGTTGGTACTATCTGACAGTCAACTTTAGATCCACGGATGCTCATTGGTCAAATCAAAAAGTGCTCGCTTCCTCGGCTTCCTACTACACTGTTCTATCCATTTTTATGAAATTACTCCCACAGATTGCAGGATAGCTAGATGAAAGATGTTACATGTAAAAAAGCACAGACATAATATAATTGTATACCAATACTAAATGATCCGATTTCGATACACGCGTTCTTTTTGTAAGATGATAATCTAATAGATTATCAAGATCTTTTTACATAGACAAACCGACTTCAAATTTTTATAATTAATCCGTTTTCTAGGGATAATAAATGGAAAAAAAAATCATTTACAATATCAGGTGCCATCGTAATATAAATAATGGAAATCTGACGAAATTAAAGACTATTTATTCGCTTGTATCTTTTACATTTGATGTCTCACGACTTCGACGTTTATGACCCAATTAAAAAATAGACTGATGGAAAAGGGACATTCGCAAATGGGTCCCATTTAATTTTGAATGGCATTGTACATTGGGTTTCGAAGATATACCGAAAATTGACATATTGGAGACTTATAAGTATCTCAGCTAAGGTTTAATGGATTTGTAAGGAGACGTACCGTTTCTATAAATAACTTACAAATAAAACAAGGTGTTGCCCACGGCTTCATAAGCGTTTGTTTCTTATTTTCGTCGCTGATTTTTTTTTGTAATTTCACATTAATTACTATAATAGGTAACTGTCATTGTCAACATTACCGATTATAAAACTCGAAGTCGGTTTTGTTTTCGTTAAAAACGTTAAGAGATTATGTCTTCAAAATATGATCTCCACTGTGTCATGCAATAGAACAATAAGAAGAGATTGCACCGTGAACAGCTATAATTATTAGATTTAATAACTTTATTAAATCTTAGCGTACAATATATATCAACAATTTAGTTAAATTTAGAGTGAAAGCGGAGGCGATGCTAATTTCTACTTCGCTAACATTTAACATCTTTAAAGGTTGAATGTAGTGCACAATGGGTTGTTAGATACTGGTTGATTACGTCAGAATTACAATTTAAGCTCATAGTGAAACATATATTTTAACTATTTTTATTTTTTATTATTGGCTATGAGTACATCTAGTCACAAAATAACTAAAGGGCTTACTATTAGGTTGGCAACTAATAAACTCGTCATTTTTTTCGATCGATTGCTAGAATAATGTAAAAGCTTCTAGAGCATTACACCACAGTATATAAATAAAGCGAGAATCAACCACTCGATCATTGTGCAACTGAACTTCAAGGAGTAAAGTTTAGAAGAAATATGGAGATTTCTCGTAGGGAACTTCGA